>JAMKPZ010006085.1:0-22873 GCA_024699675.1 Amphibolis antarctica | reverse complement strand
ACTTACAAACTTAAATATTTCATAATTAAAACATTTTTATTTTTATTTTTCAATTTGTAATTTTTTTTAAAATGTAATTTAATTTTGTTGTAAAATTTATTTAAATGTAATTGTAAATTTGTAATAATGTAAATATAAAATACGTAATTCATTAATAAATAAAAAATTAATTTAATTATATGCATTGTTGTCTGATTGTCTCATTTATTAAGTTATTGAATATTTGAATGTTGAATTAAATTTAAATATTGATGGTTGAACAGTCGTATGCACGGGCGGGTGGGTTGGGGAATTGTGCTTGGGCCGACAATCGGGTCATTGAGTCGGTTGCTGGGTCATTGGGTCGACAGTCGGCTCGCAGTGTTGGGTCCCGCCATCTCACCCTAGGGTGAAGGCGGAAGGGCGGAAGACTGTGCAGGTCGGCAGGGACTGCGAGGTGAACGACCACGTGAGCGGGAAGGGGGTGAACTATGAACGGGTCGTGCAATCGGCAGGGGAGACGGGCTGTCGAGTCATTGGGTCGATTGCCAGGTCGCAACGCGTGTCCCGAGAAGAATCGTGTTAGTCAAACTTATGCCATTGACTGGTACGAATAGTATTTTTTCGTGCCACAGGCTGTGTCGACACACAAAAATCGTGTCGTACCAACCCGATACGACACGATTGACAAGTCTAGTTGTTGGATTATCAGAAAAGGCCTTGAATAATATAAAATTTGCCAACATATTATTGGAGATATCTCATTTATGTCGTTGGTCCAAACCTTTATTTGATGATGAGGATTTTTTTTAGAAAGAAAATGTTATCAGCATTGTTTACATTTTTTGGCAATTTTTGTGTAAATACAACAAATTATAAACACAATTTTAAAAGAAAACACGAGATGATGTTTACGCAATTTTTCCTTTACTTTTGAGGAATGGAAAAACACTATTTTCAACGTGTGACATCATTTAAATGACTCTTGGAATTGAATGAGAAAGAATTGATAGGAAATCAATTTAACGTTAAAGTGTTTGTGTATTTAAAATTGAAAATACAAGTATTTATGTAGGTGTAGGAATTGAATAGTATTAAATTAAATAAATATTAAATAACTTATTTTTAATTTTATAATTTAATCTAAAATAAATATATACAAATGACCCTTAAATATATATTTTATCATTATTATTGTATACAAATATATTATTATTTTTTCTTTTACTTTTATATCTTTTTTTTCTTTAATCTCTTCTTCCCGGCGATCGAACAAACACTGTAGTGATCAGCAAGGAAGGGAGACATGCATCGCTCGTGTGCGAGACAGATGCGTACGAGAGAGGGGGGGCCTCAAAATGACTTGCCGTGGATACAAAACTCAAAAAAAAAAAAAAAAAAAATCTAGAATTCCTTTGTATACGTTAAAAATGTGAGAAATTAAAATTTAAAAAGTAAAAAAAAGGAAAAAGAAATATTTTTAAGATTATTTGTGTATATTATAGAAATTTTAAAAAATTAATTAAAAAAATTATAAATATTTTATATTTTAATATTTAAAATGTAATTTTATTTTTTTTGTGTAATTACGAATTTAACAATGATTAAAGAAAGTTAAGTAAAACACATGAGGTCAACAGAATTTGTTACGATAAAAGTTTTTTTAACTGTAATTTTTTTAAAAATCTAACAGATAAAAAATATAAAAAAAAAACTTATATTAATAAAAAAATTTAAAATTTCTTCGAAAAAAAACACAAACTCCCGCGAGAAGCGAGAAGTTAAGATAGGCAATAGTTGGGTGAAAAAACGAAAGATGATTAAAATAAGCAAAACTAATCACCCGCCACCTATTAATACCACCCTCACCGGCCTTTACCATTTTCCGAGCGCCAACCGCCAGTCCCATGGCTGCCGACCTCGCCCTCCTCTTCTCCTTCGTCCTCTTCCTCTCCTCCTGCTCCTGCCCTGCCGTCGTCGACGGCCTCGTCCTGCCTTCCGCCTTCCGGTTCCCGTCGTTACAGGCCGAGCGGCTGATCCGGCAGCTGAATCTCTTCCCCCGGGACGCCCGCCCCGAGCCGGCTTCGGATGGCGTCTGGGGTTCCGGAAAGAGGCTCGTCGAGAGGCGGTTCAGGTTACCCGGCCTGGATTGGGCTGCCAGTGGTGGTGCCTCCGTCGAGGAGCTTGGCCACCACGCCGGGTACTACCGCATCGCTCACTCCCACGCCGCCAAGTGAGATTCCTCTCTCGATTTGTGTAGGTTTCGTTCTTTTGATTTTGGTGTGGACTTTCGGTGCTGTTTTACGCTTATTAGTGGATCGTGTTGAATGTTGCGTGACTCTGTTTTGTGAATTGGATCGAAACATCCGTCAACTACTTTTTTTTAGTCAACTCCGGGTAATACATTTTTTTTGTTTTGTAATTTGGGGGTCTCTGTTGTCCTTGTTCATTCATGCTGGCATCTCATGTTGGACGAGCGTGTAATTTGAAGATGATATTTATTTGTTTGTGTTTGTGACTATCAATATTGTGATTCTCTCTGTTTGGTAGGATGTTCTACTTCTTCTTTGAATCAAGGAACAGCAAGGATGATCCAGTTGTTATCTGGTTGACTGGAGGACCAGGATGCAGCAGTGAGTTGGCAATTTTCTACGAGAACGGGCCATTTTCAATATCTAATAACATGTCTTTAATCTGGAACGACTATGGTTGGGATAAGGTGTGTCTTACCGCTGCATTTGCATTTCATCTTATGTTTTTGTTCATCATCTTTTCCTGTAAAAATTAGTTTGATTCACTGCAATTCATTTCAACAAACAAAACCACAATAATCCTGCCATGTAGCTGGACTGGATTACTCTCGATATGAAATGGATTTGGATAAAACTTTAACAATTCGTAGAATCCGACTTATGTTTTAAGTGGAAATTAAACATGATGAGGTGAGTAAAATGGTACTTAAATATTCACGATTTAAGTAGAACCACTGGGGTAGTCGTGTTTTCTCGAAGTCTCTGTGTAGCATGTAATGTTAGTCACTCCGTATATTGTCTAAAATGAGAGTGATTTCTGCAGGTCTCAAATATTATATTTGTCGACCAGCCTACTGGAACTGGTTTTAGTTATAGTACTGATGGACGTGACCTCCGGCATGATGAAGATGGTGTCAGTAATGATTTATATGATTTCTTGCAGGTTTGTGTTTCACCAGTTGAATCTGCTTACTGGTTTTACTTGAACGTTTTAGTAGTCAGGAAATTTTACTTATTTTGCAGGCATTTTTCGCTGAACATCCAGAGTTGGTGAAGAATGATTTTTACATAACTGGGGAATCCTATGCTGGACATTACATTCCAGCTTTTGCAAGCAGGGTTTACCAAGGAAATAAAGATAATGAAGGCATTCGTATCAATCTGAAGGCATGTCATCTGCACCCTATTTATTTGACAACCTCATGATCCACCTTTCAATTTCTGTCTCATCAACTAGTTTGGGAACCTTTTTACAGGGTTTTGCTATTGGCAATGGCCTCACTGACCCTGCTGTTCAGTACAAAGCTTACACTGATTATGCTCTTGATATGGGAATAATTAAAGAATCTGATTACAAAAGAATTAACAAGATTATGCCAGCATGTGAATTAGCAATCAAGCTTTGCGGTAATTGTTAATGCAGCTCATTGGACATTCAAACACAACTTTTTCCTTTCAATGTGTCTGATAATTTTAGGAATTAGCTGTTGAATTTCACCGTCATTCCTTGTAATTTCTGTTTTCTAATTATTTGTTACCATCTGCATCTTTAAATGTTTACTTTTGCTCTTGGAAAGTGGAAATTTCTATGATACTTGCTTCTCTGAATTGTAATGATAGTCATTTTCGATTATGTGCAATATTTTCCAGGTACCTCTGGTAAAACTACTTGTTTGGCTTCATATTTGGTTTGCAATACCATATTCAGCTCAATTTTGAAAATAGCTGGTGATATAAATGTAAAGCCTGTTTATATTTTATTTTTACTAGCTTAGCTTGATAATATTTTTTTCTTTAACTCGGAAGTTAAATTGATTATTCTACAGTATTATGATATCAGAAAGCAATGTGAAGGGTCCCTCTGTTACGACTTTTCAAACATGGAAAAGTTCCTGAACCTGCAAAATGTTAGAAAAGCTCTTGGGGTAGGTGATATAAATTTTGTATCATGCAGTCCTACAGTCTACCAGGCTATGCTTACCGATTGGATGAGAAATTTGGAAGTGGGCATTCCCAATCTTATTGAAAATGATGTCAAGCTTCTGGTTTATGCTGGGGAATATGATCTCATATGCAATTGGCTTGGTGTGTTTTTTCTTCTCCAATTTATTTGGCGCCTTTTGCTAACATATCATGCACTTGATAAATTTTTTCTCTACCTGTATTCTCTGACCTTTATAACCCAATCCTTGTAACATAATTTTGGTTTGTGTATGCTGTGTTCCCAGAAAGAAAGCCAAAGTGCAAGTCGTTTTTTGATATGCAGGGGTCTGCTCTGAGGTTGTGATTGGGTTAGCTATGACACCTAGATTTTGACATGAATCACATTGTAGTTAGAATTCAAATGAAACGTGAAAACAGAATCAGCTTATGATAAAAGTTGTCAAGTTTTCTTTTATATAATTTGTCAAAAAGTTAAAGTGGGTTTATAATTAGAAGTCAATTTATGTGAAAATGTTATCAGATAGAATCTGAAGTAATCACAGCCTCAGTCACATTGTTGGATTCTTTTTGCTATTATAAACCACAAGGTAGTTCCCAACATTCACCAATTTGACGATAGCAAATCCATATCCCGTAACATGTGTCACTGCAAGGGAATGTGACTTCAGTGTTGCAGTTGGTTAAACGTAATTGAATCTGAGGTGATTTCATATCCTGGAACATGGAATCTCTTCACGAGACTGTGACTTCATTTCTGCAGTCGGTAAAAATTCAATTATTCTAAAAGAATATATGAATGCCTATAGGAATTTAAACTACATTCACTCAATCCATCTACTGAGATAATTGAAAGCTCTAAGTCCTTCCACGTAAGTTTTTCTTTTGGATGCAAAAAAAATCAAGCGTGAAGCTATGCGCAGGTAATGCAAGGTGGGTGGAGTCCATGGAGTGGTCTGGCCAGAAAGAATTTGCATCATCAGCATCCGTTCCATTTGAGGTGGACGGTGTAGAGGCAGGGCGATTGAAAAGCCATGGGACACTCAGTTTCCTGAAGGTCAGCACTCAAAATCTTTCAAAGTCTCAGTCTGATCCAACATGCCCATATTGAATTATAGGTTCTTTGTTGTGTTTTCAATGCCATGGCACACCCACACCGAGAAGACTTTCTTTTCTTGGTTTTTCTTCATTTATGTATGCATTACATGGATGATCTGTGTGTGACAGGTCCACGATGCGGGTCATATGGTTCCGATGGACCAACCTAAGGCTGGGTTGGAGATGTTGAAGAGGTGGATTCAAGGGGAGCTGGGGGAGCCATCCTCTAAGTCAGTCGACCTGGTAGCTTCTATTTAACTTCCTGCTGTTCAAACGCAATTAAACGGCATTTCCTGTGGGTGGGAATCATCCGTTCTAATAAGGTATACATATGTTTATGGTGGGCACATATATGTCTGGATGATGCCCGTATATTTCTAATCTTCAAGAATGCAAGGATGCACTGGTAAGATTTGCAGCACTTAAAACAAAGGATACATTCTAACTTTTTTCAGTTCTGAAAGTTAAAAAGAATTCTTGAAGTTAATTTCGTGAATGAAATTGAAACTGTATAGTAATTTGTGTGATAAAAGTTTATACATTAGAATCTGTATTTTTTGGAACACAACAATGAGTAAGGTAAGCTTTCGATCAACTTTAGGTTTTGCACTCATTCATTCATAGAATGGTTGTGTTTTACCATGCTAACCTCCGCACCATGATACTCAGTTCAATTGTCATCAGCCATGTCTCAAACAGGATTATGGTAAATCAACCAACAATTTACATTTTTTAATTTCCAAGTCACGTGGAATTTCTGGTTTCAACTTTTCCCGCACGCACATTTATTGATGAATATCAGTAAATTTCTCAATGAAACTGGCAAATGTTGCACTACAATACGAGAATCATGGGCCTTCAAAGCTGACATCTTCATGCTCTTTTTTGCTAGAATATGCCTTACATTTGATGAATATCCCATCTAAAACTCTCCTTGACTTCAGGGCTGCACAAAAGAAATTTCTTTTTTCCAATGGAGTTACCGTATTAACTTGTAAGAGGTGAGAAATATTTTTCGTCACTTAGATTGTATTTTTTTGAGAAGAGTTTTAGCAGTATACAATATCTGTGGTTGGAACTATTACACTATTGACAAATAATATTACACTATACAATATAGTAGTTAACAGTAGTTAAAATTAACTTACAAACGTAATCTTAGTTCTAACAATTTTAATCAATTTCAGTTATAGTATTAAGAGTTGAAATTAAAGTTTAAATAAATGCAACTGGGGTTTCTTATTGTCCTCCAACGATACCCTGAAACTAGAGTGTGAGAGAGAGTGACAGATGACCAACCAGGTTGAGAGGCTGTAGGTCAGATCAAAGAGGCCACTTTACGATGACGATTCAAACAACGATTTCATCTTGCGAAGTGCGGTGGTGTTTAGGCATACATTGGGCAAACGACAATTCAAAAGCTCGAGAAGGGTTCAGATTTTACTCAAGATGCCAGTGTTAGCCATTCACTGGGCAAACTTTACAATAACTCTCCTCTCACATTCATGTAATGTGAAAAGGCAGAACAAACAATGTAATATAGATATTTTATTTTGATAGGATGGTATGCTGTCAGTGTTACAATTCATTCATTTTTTTCGTTGGAATATAACTATCATTTTAATACTAAAATTATATGTAACATTTTAGTATTTTTTAAATTTGTACATTGAAGTAGTACATACCTTTTGCATTTGCAAAGAAATTCTTTAATTTTTGAATTTTTCAAACTTTCCATAATGTACATAAACGTTTCCTTTTTTTTCTAATATTCTGACTCTTTATTTTCATTTTCATTTTTGAACTTTTTTGAAGCGTACAAAGAGACCCTAAATAAGCAAAGGTCGTTAAATTCGTTGAGAATATTTTGCAAATAAACCATCTTTGTGGGGACAAACCATTATCGACAGGATCAAAAAGGATTTCTGAATCCACCTCCACCTCAACCTTTGCAAGATTTAGAATGCTATCAAAAAGGGCTCAAAGAGAGCTCTACTTACCAAGAAAATAACCAAGTTTTGCAGGGTGGATGAAAATGTACTTGAACGTATGAAATATGTTTTGCAACCGTTCGTAATGTTTTGTTGAAAGAGTTTTTCATGAACAGTGTAGATATGAAAATCCGTATGTTGAAATGTCATTTACGATTATAAGTTAAAAAATTAGTTGCAGATTTTTCCAAAAAAATTTTCAACCGTGGAAATGAAGGGAAATATGTTTTGCAACTGTTCTTGATTTTTCCTGATTTGTTAAAATGCCATTTCAAAAATAATTATTATAATAAGATAATATATATAAATGATTAATATGATAATATCATGATGCCATTATGATCACAAGAAATTTCTTAAAAGTCACTAATGCAATAATTACGTTAAAACTGATTTTAAAAATTCAAACGATACCTTAACATACCATTGAAATTATGTAACGCAAGAACAAGAATCTCCCCATCGATATTGCAAACAACCCCCCCACTAAAACCCCCATATTGTTTCTATCCGTACCACCTTAGCTTCCATGTGCCCACAATGAAACTATACATGTAAGCTTCATCCCCAGCTTCCATGTGTGAGAGGAATACAATCAAAATGCATGCATGCAGGACTTTTTTTGAAAATGAATATAGAGCTACCAATGTTCAACAATATCAAAACAAAAATTTTAAAAATTATTAAATGTATTTAAAAATTAAAAATATCAATTCAACTTTTAAAAATTGAGAATCATTCATTTTTATCCTACAAAGACAATATAGTGTGTTTTTTTTAATTTCAGAATACAGCTTTTAACTTTTAAAATTATACCATAATAGTTCCTTAAAGAAGCAGTGCTTCAAAATAGGAGGTATAATTAGGAATTTTGTTTGTTTATTTTAACTCTAATTTTTATACAATTCCAAATTTACTCTTGATGGATCTTTTTTTAAAAAAAATTTAAAATGTTTTTAAAATGTTTATAAAATTCCAATTTAATGGTAATTTATTTTTAAAATATTTTTATTATAAAGATGATTTTAAATGTTAAATTTAAAAATAATATGTAACAATACATTACTCATTTAATTCACAAAATAGAAATGATAATTTTTTCAATATTGCATTAATGATAATATTTTTCGGGTGTGTAGAAGGATGTAAGGATCTTTTTCATGAATGATCGAGTGCTAGGAGAAAAATTAGTTCCTCCATTTGTGAAGAAATATATATGCTAGGAGTTTAAACCTCTAAAGTTAGGAACTACTACAATTCCAGGAGTTGATGTTTGTTTCATTTTTTCCAAGAATTAGGAGCTGAAACTTCTAAAGTTAAGAGTTGCTACTCTTAGCAACTCCTAAAACTAGGAGCTCCATGAAACAAACACACCCATAATATTTTCACATAATTTATCAACTATTTTCTTTTTACATTTTTTATTTACTTTAATAGCATTACATATTTGTTCTCTTTTTCCATGTTCAGGAACTTTTTAATTGAAAGAACAATCTATTTTTCCCTTTTATACCCAAAAAATGCCGAAAATGAATTCTAAAATTTTCTCAATGTACAGACACTCTCTAAGTGTCATGATCTCTACACGATATGATTCATGTTTTTAGTTTTATATTAAATGCAATTCTATGAGCCTTGAAGAGTAAACATACAAAATATTCTAAATATAATAAAACAATAAAACTAATGTAATCTTCAATGTCTTCTTCTTTAACTCCTTATGTCTTCTTCTTTAACTCCTTATGTCTTCTTTAGCATGATGTCATTATTTTTCATGTATGGCTTTTCTTGATTTTCTTTATCTTCATCTCCTCTTGATCTTTTTCTTCTTGCTTCTTTGATGTCCTTATTTCAATTTTGTTCTGTTGTAATCTTATTTTACCATGCTACTACTTCATGCATCCTGTAAAAACTTCGTATATACAATTTCACATTTGTCATTAAATTTTATGCCATCAAACTGATAAAAAAAATTCCTTACCAATCATCTGTACCAGGCTACCAGCAATGTTGAGGAAAGATGGAGTAACCGCAGAGCAAGGACTCCCACACAACTCCAATAGCAATGACCATAGGAATGTGCAAATGCAATCAAAGTCAACTTTGATCCCCTACCTGAACGAATATTTGCACAAGTCAGCACTCGTCCCCTCTTCTCAATGCAACCCAATCGGCCGCTACCTACTTCTCATGCCAACATGTTAATGGCTGCATCAAAAAAAGCACATCATATCAGCACATTGGCTCCAACAGTTGAGAAAACATCTGATTACTCACCTACAGCCAAAAAGAGAAAAAAAACATATTAGGGTCTTCATGTTAGGGTTTTTCAAATTTTTTTCATTTTTGCAACTATTTCAGCAATTCTTCTTACAAGTAGTCTCCAGTCAAATTGATTTACTGATATCAACATAGATTGGATTGCAAAGTTTACAAGCAAGCAGACTTCATAAAATGTGACACCATGAACATGCCCTTTTGTCCCTCATTCATAGCAAGTTAGGGGCTATTACTCGTTTACTTTCCATGCATGAACTTTGAATTCTACTACAAATGACCAACCAAATCATATGGTTTTGATGAGGCTTCCGGCGTTCCAGTTTGGGTGGAATTTTGCTGCAGCTCCTTGGGCAGAACAATAATAGCTTAAATTTTGTTTCTGCAAATATGAAACTGGAAACCTTCAAAGGGGCATCTTCAGCCATTTAGTGGGAAAAACAGAGGAACATGCAACATCTCCATGCAGCTTAATCGGTTTTGGGATCAAATATTTTTGAAATTGGGAAAACTTGACTTTGATTATAACAGCTGACTATGTCATGGCATTATCAGCAAGAAGGAAATATACTTATGTAAATATAATTTTAGAATAGCAAATAAGGTTCCCAATTTACAGTTGGATGTCACCTTTCCACCCTGAGAACATTATTAGTAATATGACCCCTGGTAAGCATCTCTTGTTGAGAATCAACCCTCCAATCACCATCAACAATGAACTTTATCTAGCACAAGGAAAGACATCATTTACTTTGCATCATTTGCAAAAGATACCAACTAAACCACGCTATTATTTAATACCGATATACATAACCAACGTAAAAATCTATGCCTGCATTCAAGCTAATATTTATTTCACTATTAAAGGGACGGCATGAGTAGAGCATACTAATGGTTTCACCTCTGTCTGGGCGGAATCTGCTCACTCTATGCACTATAATTTTCATCTACAGTTTGGTTCATATCCTATGTTGATTGCTTTAGAAAGAGTAGAAGCTCGTATTCCACGTGAATGGCCTTACAACACTGGAAATGTTGAAGATCTTATGGACGCTAAAACAAGGACAACTTACTATTGGAAAATTGTCTAAATGACGTCATGAAAAAATGAAATTTTTAGACATTTATAGATTCTGACATTTGAACTACCCATCTGCAAGACACTTGTGTCTAAATCATAAAGAAAATGAAATTTATCTAGCTTGCCAATCTAAAAATGAAATACTCAATACACGTTATTCTAAAATAATAACCATCCAAGCGCACACTAACCTCATATATCCCAGGATAGAACCATAAAGTGGTAGTCTAACAGCAGGATTCCCTGACAAAACAAAAAATTGTGCAGACTACTAATATTTGATGTAAAAAATGACATCATGAAAACAATTAGTATATAACGGAGTTGCTACCTGCATATTTTATGGTAGAATCATGACATGATTGCAATTTGCAAAGCATTGCAGGAAAAATTAGGACTAAATTAGAAACAACCAAGTTTTTTGAAATGGAAATTAGTTCATGAGATGATGTCATGTTGCAATAAATGTGGAACAGAATATGCAGCAACATACATGTTTAGTGATGATCAAGAAATAAGATAATAAAGGGTATGAGAGAAAACAGTGTTACATCATAGAGTCATTTCTCTTGTATCTCTCGTCATCTCTATGGGTATATCATCAGGAGCTGGCATGTCATAGGCACACAGTGATAAGATCACGTGGATGCTGTGCAAGCTTTTTTTTGACAGTGAAATTTTCAAACATGGAATTATCTGGTATTAAAAAGTTGGAAAACTAGCTGAAATTTTGTATATGGTAAAAATGCCTTCTATAACACAAAATCTATGGCAACACTAATTCAATAATGGAGTATGCAGTGCCAAGTTGAGGCATGGCAACTCCAGCCAAATGAACTTGTTGAACTCCTACAGAGAAAATTACACTAAAAATAAATGGTAAAGAGTTAGAAAACTAAATGAGTTACCTAAATCATCATGAACCAACTGTATGGAGTCATCTACAAAATTTGCATAAGATACCTTCTTTCTGAAAATCCTGGGCCATTAGGAGATGAATGGCTGTCCATTTTAAAACGATGGTGCCAGCCATTGAAACTACCAGTTACCTCTACATTTTGACCATGACCATGATATTCAATCAGAACCTGTGATAAACAAACATTCAAACATTTATTATTGGAAGGAAATGACTATTTATAAATTCAAGTAAAAAACATGCCTCTGAGTTTACCATGATGGGGAATATGATGAGCAATTAAAAATGAGATATGGTGCTTATTTATGTTTTGTGTTTGAGATCAAGGAAAATTTTTGACCTCTTTTAGCCCAAGCAGGGCTTCTTCAGCATCTTGTAGCTCAGACTCTTTTGCCAAAAAAATGTCCTGGATTTTTCTGATCTCATCATTTGCCTTATTCTGTATAGTTGATAAAGTCAGCTGTGAAAGAGAAACCAAAAATTAGTGTGCAGCTTCTATAACAAAGGGAGATCCTCGGTGATGTAGTTGCAATCATGGAAGTGAAGTGAATTTTGACACATGTCAATGAAATTTTGCTGGCATGCCTGTTTTCACAGATATTGGCCTGACATCTGACTGTCTTTTAGTAATTGCAAGATTTTTTCAACGTGGTATTCTGGAACCAAACTTCATGTCAAAGTTTGGTGTTTTTTGTGCTGTGAGATCATGTCAGTTGACATGCCATAATGTCAGCTAACATGGGTCCTTTTTCTGTGGAAGTCCAAAAGCATATCCCCTCGTCTCATTTCTTTCACCATCTCATTTCTCTTCCCTCTTCTTCCTATTTTTTTTCTCCCACAAGCCTTTAACTACTGCTGTCTAATTAGACCTGACTGCTATCTTGTCAAAGAAGCTCATTGGAGTCCAAAATATGATGATCCTGTCTAGTTGCTGTCTACATTTCTTCCCATCTTCCCACGTCTTCACCTCTTCTATTTACAGTTTTTAATTTTTGTTAGATTTTTTTATGAAGATATTTCTTATTCCTATTTAGATCCATTCATGTTTGTAAGCATTGTGTGAGACATCCATATTTTCATTAGATATACATTAAAAAAAATGTGTTTCTTGTTATATCTACCTTAAAAACATTTATTTATCATTAGTTTACCTTCAACCATAAAACATGTATTTCTCTATTTTTCAAATAAATAGTGTCATAAATGACTAAAAATTAAATGTAATTATTACTAGAATTGAATAATGTATTATTGATTATTGTGACTTGTCCTAAAATTTCATATCAAAATTCATAGTTTTGAGCGTTTATTATAGGCTTCCTTAATTTGATCAAACTTCGATCAACATTTTTGTCAAAGTCTAACATATTTCATTCCTGTTGGATTGAAGATCAACAAGTAGCATTCTATGGTTGTGATCATCTGTTAGAGTCAGTAAGTTATGTAAATGGGCCAAACCTATATATGGGTAATTAGATCTTTAGGATCCATATACAATTGTATATATATTTACTTTGTGTATCTAATGAAACCCTAAGGAAGATTATTCTCTACATTTACTTTGTGTAATCCTTCTGATGGTGTCGCTGGTGCTTTGCTCTACTCTCGCCTTGTTCCTCTTTCTCACTTGCCACCTTTATGGCAACTTTGTCCATTGCATGTGTATTCTAAGAGTTTGTTTGCCACCTTGTGAATGAGGGTTCTCTACAGGATACCTAACAAACAATCCCCATCTTTGTTGCCTCCCTCCTTTCTAGCGTATGGATCCTCCAATGAACTTATGTATGGCAAAATTCACTACCATTGGGGTGAAGTTGAATGAAACCAACTACTTTCATTGGGCTAGTGCATTTGAAACCTTCTTAGCCAGTCATGCACATGAATGACATCTCAATGAGGACCCTTTGATAGACATGAAGGCCAAGGAGTACGCCACTTGGCATACTTCTGATTACATAGTAATCTCTTGGCTTATCAATAGTGTAGAGGTGAATATAGCTTTGTCAATCTCTCATCTCCACCCAACCAAGCGTGTCTAGGAAACTTTGCATTCAACTTATGAGAATGAACAAAATATTTCTAGAGTCTATGAGGTCTACAAACATCTCTTCACCCATCGAGAAGGAGACTCCTTCATGCATGCTTACTACAACCGTCTATGCATGCTATTGGATGAGCTTGATGTCTACCAACCCTTAATTGTTGATCTAACAGTTCTAAAGAAACATCAGGAGGAGCTGGCAATTGCGATCTTTCTTGCTGGATTGTGTCTAGACCTTGCCTTACAAATTTGAGGGCAAGTCCTAGGAGTGGAAACTATTCTATTGTTGTAAACCACTTTTGGGTGGGTTCCTCACATCTCCTACGTTACATCTGCCTCATCTGCCACTAATGTCTCTTCCATAGTTGCAAACTCCGAGGGTTGAAGTGCTGTGTCTGTCTTGTGTGGGTGCGAAAGGTGTGGTAGTCATCTACGGAACCCATGCATACATTGTGAGTGGAAAAATCACCAGTTAGAGATAGGTTGCAGAAGTTCAGTAAACCTCTGTCTACTAATACTATTATCGTTGAATCTAGTACCGACACAACTAGCAATGGTGCTCCTCCATGTACTATTCAAATATCTCAAGTTGATTATAATGAATATCTATATTTTCACAACCAACAGAATGAATCGACTTTTGCTGCCCATGTGATCTTCTCTGGTATATCTCCCTTGCACACTATATCTACTGATTCTTGGATCAAGGATTCAAATATTGATTCATATCATCAAAATATCGCTGATCCATCTTAATTTTTCATTTTTTTGATATTGAAACATCATGTATTATCGAAACTATATTTGATCGAATGATCCATTGTTTGAGATCGGTGCTAAATTGATGAATTAGTAGAACTGATGAATTTTTTGAGTTGTAAGAAGATAGATCGGTTGATCAATTGAAAGGATCGATTGATCTCCCCTAATGGGTTCTCTACTAACGTCAAGTTGGGTTATCCACTGAAGTTGTCGTTGACCATTGAAACCTCTACCAGAGTTCTATCCTACATTAAAGGTAATCCTGGAAAGCGGTTGATGGGATGGACATCATAATTTAGTTGCCTATTCAGAATCAAGTTATGCTAGTAATAAAGAGGATAGAAGATCAACATTTGGATATTACACTTATGTGGGCAACAATCTAATCACTTGGAGGAGTAATAAGCAAAACACTATATTTAAATTAGGTGCAGAAGCAAAGTATAGATCTATATCTCAGATGACAAGTAGGATAGTGTGGTTGAAATCTCTCTTAATAGAACTTGATTTTCTTATTCCAATACTGATGTTTATACATTATGATAATTAAGCTTCTATCTACATTACAAGTAATCATACCTTTCACGAATACATTAAACACATTGAGGTTGATTGCTATTATCTTCAAGAACTTGTGGAAAGGGGTACTATTAGCACTCTCTATACGAGATCATCACAACAACTTATAGATATATTCACCAAAGGTCTTGGTACAAGTACATTCAAGGATCTAACAAGTTGGGTTTATTTGATTTGTATCATCCAACTTGAGGGAAAGTATTAGAGTTAGTAAGTTCTGTAAATAGGCCAAACCTGTAAATGGGTAATCAATCTTTAGGATCCATATACAATTGTATATATATTTACTTTGTGTATCTAATGAAACCCTAAGCAAGATTATTCTCTAATTCTCTACATCATCCATTGTCATAATGCATGAAAAATGTTCACTTGTGATTTTTAAAAATGCAGTTTCAAGAAAGTACATGAGGAACTGGCGCACCTTCTCTTCTTCAATTTTTTGTTGAAGCGACAATAATTCCATCTCTTTTTGATGCTAAACAAAGACAACAATTTTTCAGCTATAGAAAAAGGTGATTACTGTGTACAGCACAAACAGCTGAAGCAGTACCAGCGTGTCTTTTAGACAATTAATTTCAGTTTCATCATTTGCCTCACCAACCTTGACACAAGATTAAAAATACATCAGAAAGAAGCAAGCTACCTGTCTTTCTAAGGATATAACACTCATAGTTACCTCAGAAATGATATCCACATCATCACCGAGAGAAACTTCATTTGCAGAAGCATTACACCTATGAATTATTTTGGATGAAAAATGAAAAAAAAAATCGGATGAAAAATGGCTAAATTTTATGTAACTGTTATTTCATAGAAAAGTCAGGCAAGCAAAATAAAGCTATAAGAGACATATGTAGCAAATGTAATTCAGATCTACACATACCATTAGTTACAGTAAAAAACTTCGAAGTACTAATGAAATTCAGATCTACACATACCATTAGTTACAGTAAAAAGCTTCGAAGTACTAAAGAATTCTAACTTTATTTCATTAATAATGGTTGATTTGGAATTCCTTTTAATATATTTACAAAATATGTGAAAATATTTGGATAATGTAACCTAAAAATAAACAAAAATGCCAAGTGTCACAGAATTTTCTAATACCAAATAAAAGTGACTTCACATTCTTTTAGCTAATACCATGAACAGGTGAAAATATTGTTGTCATCATTGAGAATAATACTTTCCTTGCTGCTAAGGCCTGACACACCAATTTGAACCGAGATAGAACATTTCAAAATCTTCAAGTATATGGCTACTTTTTCACTTAGCAATTTTTAAGGATTTTGAGCATAATCACAACTCTATTGTTCTTTGTAAGCCCTATTAATGATCAGAAACTGATAAAATATCTTGACCCTTAAAATGGAAACAAATGCTGCACACTTTTTTATTTTTTTAAGTAATACAAATGTGTGCAGAAACAATATAAAAAATAATATAACAAATAAAGTCAATAAAAAATAAAAGTTATATCACTTCATTTTGAAATAAGTCACATAAATAGGTGCATATTTAACCATAAGCCCAAATTAGATGTAAACAAAAAGGGCTAGTAGAATAGCCAGATAAGTACAGAAATTACTCCAAGGGAAAGCAAGAAAGTTCGATCACAGATTATTATTATTTTTTTTCACAGATTAATTATTGATTTATATTTAAAAAAGGGTAAAGCCACCCCCTAAAAAAAGGGTGATACGATTACATGATTGATTTCAGGCTTTATATTATATATCTAAATAATTCTAATTTTTCCAAACCTGATAGGGAACTGTTCCAATGAAGAAAATTTGCCCTCGTGAACCATAGAACCTGCAAAACAAATAAAACTAATAATATATCATATTTTAATGACATAAATCCGTATCCCATGTTTCCAAGCCAGTAATGTTTGCCTTTTACCATACCATTTGAGTGATGAATGTCATCAATGATGTCATTTGAGCTGATCTGGTAATTATTTGATGGGCTTACAGAATCATTACGCCTTTTTTTTCCATTACGCCTGATTGAATGTCATGGCCACAGAAGCTGTGGGTAAGAGTACAAATGGAAACGATAATCTGTGAACATCCCATTTCACACCTATCTTTAAAGCACACGGAATGTTTTTTTCCCCACATTTTGCCTTTAATGGACATGGATTGAATTTTGTCCCAATGTAGCCAATAACTCACGTGTATTGTCACTCAATTCATTTCCTAAGGATATTGACATCAAGCTTGATATCCATATAATATCTACTTCTTCTATAAGTGATGAGAATATCTTTATGCCCACATCACGGGAAACTCCACCTTCACAGCTGCATGCCTGAGAACTTTAAGTTTGAGTTATTCTTGCTCCTTTTGGATAGGGACAAACTGAAACTCTGATGCACCCATTGCTACATCAATTAATGCCCAAGTAAGCCCCTCCTCTCCATAAATGAATTCAATAAAAGTTCTTGATTCTCCCATCATCCATTCAAAACTATAATTTAACTCATTAACACAAATGACATTAAAATCTTGATTGTTGTTCCTCAATTTCCTCTCTTGAAATCTTTCATAGAGGGCCTTATTGTACTTGATGAAGATGAGCTTTGATAATCTCTCAAGGTCCAAATTCGATTTTCTTTTACTTTGAATCTATTAAAATTTAGAAAATAAAAAAGTTTTAAAATATATTGACCAATATAAATTATAATACACTGAGAAAACATTGAGAATCAATCTTTAGTCCCTACAATCTCAAAGGTGCTCCAACTCTTCTCAAAATGAGAGGTGGTGGTGGTGCAACTTAGGCCAAGGATCCAGATGAAAATCTTCTTTAGTGGAGTGCAAACTTGATAAGCATCACCAAATCATTACATTTAAAATGTGTTAAATTCACTGAAAATTAAAATATATTAAAATTTCAAAGTTTCTTACTTGGTTGAAATAAAGTCATTGCATCTTGTACTATTTCACTTCCAAACTTACCTCTTTATTATTCATGCTCCTCAACAACCATCATGACGCCCATCCTTTCTTTTTTATCTTTCACCATTTCTTCAACACAATCTTGGAAGCCAACTCACAGATGTCTATGACTTTAGAGATCATCTCTTTTTTCACAGTATACTACGAGATTTAAAGATGCTCCTGTTTTGTAAAGAGGATTATTGAAGTGCATCCTAAGTTGCCTATCAAAAATTGTTATTATAGACCTATAATCCCTTCATTGTCTCCAAAGTTTTCTTCAATTGCATTTATGAATTTTCCTATTGCTTGTGTAGTGTAGCTTATAACGAACTTCTCATCACTATCAATCAACCTTGGCAATTGCATTGTAGGCTGAGAAGCTTTAAGGCAATCCACCAAGGTCACCTAAAGAGTCATCCTTCAAAACAATTCACTATTAAGTTGGCAAAAGAATGCAAGTGAACTCAATGAGGAGGGGGAGGAAAGAGAGGGTATTGCCAACTAGTCTATTCTAAGGTTAGACTAAGAAAACCTATTTATGATGCAAGTGAAGTAAAATGTAAAGGTTGAGGATAAGATATAGTTTTAGCAAATCAAGAGAGTGGGTAAGTGTCTTAGGTATATATAAGGAAGGTGTTAGACACCTTATGTCTAAATGACTCAACCATTCAAGTTGGTCTATGTGGTTAGACCGGTCTTTCTTATCAAAACCCAACTAGTAGTTTTAGGCCTTTCTCTATTTTTAGTTTTTTCTATACTAATTAATTCTTGTTTCCTAATTGGTGTATCTTTCAACCTCCTAAACATATGACTAAATCAATTAAACTAATTTTCTCTTATCTTATTTTCAATTGGTGCAACTCATACTCTATTTCTAATAAAATCTTTTCTTTTAACTTATTCGTTATGGTATTATCACTCATTTATCTAAGTATTCACATCTTTGCAACACTAGTTTTTTGTACATGATCAAGCTCTATAGCCTAGCATTTTCAACCCATTCAAAAATCAATTATGCTAGAAAAATCAAGTCACCAACAAAATACAACAAATCAATAAAGAAAAATTAGGGTTTAGGGTTTAGTTAAAAGAAAAATCTGTACCTGCCTAAAATGGCCACCATAAATGGGTAGTAGGTAGGAGTAAGAACTCAAAGGTTGAAGGAGCACCACTGTCGGACATGTCAAAGAATTTTCCACTGATAGAGATGTTGTTGGAGGGAGATACTGTCACAGGAAATCTCACAAAAGGGTGCTACCATAGGAAGAGAGCTTGTCGGAGGGTGCTACTGCCAGACGAGGGCTCATCAAAGGGTGTCGCCACTATAGGTGAGGCTGTAAAATGCTGCAGGTGGTGGCAAGCTATGGTTTCTAGGGTTTAGGGTTTTCTTTGTATTTTTTTTTTAAGAAAATAACCCATTCATACATTTATATTGTTAGATCTATAATCAGATCTTCCAAGGATCTACCTAAGAATCCAATAAAAGACCTAACAGGACCAGGCATTAAAAACACCTAGGTCCTTATGGTGACATAGACACCCAGGCAATCACCTCAATAAGTATGAGAGACACCAATATTATTAGTCAAACTTATCATTATATTTGAAAATTTTTTAGGTTCATACATCATAGAAGATTGTGTGTGCACATGTATATGCATGTGGACTAATGAATTCCTAGAAAACTATAAATAACAAATCTATAACTCTTACATTGTTTGCAGATCACATGATTACTTAAATGTGAGTGCATAAATGTAGAAAATGGCAAATAAAATCATATTCACCTGACTCAGGTTGTTAATTCTTCATAGACTTCATCAAGAGGGTGAACTTTGGTGCAATAGTAAGGTTGCTTTGTTGCAGCACAGAGGTCATGGGTTCAAATCTTAGGAGGCCTATCCATTTATGAAAGTTGTATACAATTGGACCTTCTCTAGATCGCACATTGATGGAGCCCCATGTGTACCAGATTTGCCTTTTATAAACTTCATCAAGTTTCCATGTCATAGCCCTAACAAATGTACTATGAACATAATTCTTAAATGAGGACAACTGGCTTGAGGAGATATCTTCCAGCAATACACAAAAGTTCGTCTAGAAATTCTATAATGCCAAGAAACTTTTGCAAGAAGAATAAGAACCACAGCAAAAAAGAAGAGAAGAAATTACAGACCTGAGGATTCTAGTTGATTGTCGGCTGAATGCTGGCTTTGAAACAAGGTTCTCTCTATCTGGATTTCATCCTCAGTTTGATTCATGAGTATTTCTCTACTTCCATTTAACTGAACCTTACAGTTTGTTTGATTCCTGAGAAGCTCTTTGTTTCTCTCTGATGGGATTTCATCATTCTTATTATTTTTAAGCAGAACTTGTTCTCTCTCTAACTGAATTCTGTTGTTTGTTTCATTCCTGAGGTCTATTTCATAACTCTCTGACTGGATTTCATCAGTTGTCTGATTCATGAGAAGTCTTTTGTTTCTCCTTGACTGAATTTTATCATTTGTCTGTTTCATGAGAAGTACTTCATTTCCATTTGACTGGAAATTTACATCTGTTTGATTCTTCAGAAGTTCAGAGACTACCATGTACCCTTTTCTCCGGATAACATCAGCGAGATCCTTCCTACATAAGAACAACCAAAATGCAATTACTTTATTTGGCAATATAAAGTGAATAGCTTGACTCTATTACAGAAGTTCACATCCACATGAATGAAAGTCTAAAATATAAAAATATAGGCAAAATGGACATGGAAAATATTGAAAAGTTTAAAAACTTAATGTCTAAAGAATTTCCAATTCTCAACCATTGTTACAAGTTTTAATTTATAGGTCCTTTGGTGTGCCCCCATTAAGAAAGTCCCTTTGCTGAAGTCTTCATCAAGCCATGAACAGACCAACTCAATAGGCAAGGTGTTGTGAATGTGTTGAAGTAGGGTTTGGTTGGAATTCAGAGAACAAGGAGAGAGAGTGAAAGAGAATGGAGATGATATAATTCGGAGGACCTAGATATGAGAAGGTCCCAATCTTCCGTGATGATCCATTATAACCACTGACTTAAATAGAACAATGTTCACATGCTATGCACACCCAACTATTAATTACTACATTAACACTAACAAGTGCGGTCTTCTCAGGATTTAAGAAGCATTGATTCCTTCACTCCCACGCACTCCCCATGTGCATTCTGAACTTTCACTATCTCTTCAAGGCACACACTCCACATGGACCTCCCCAACTTTGCCATCACCTTCTGATCGGACTTGGTTGTAGGAGATCAGAACAACTTCCCCCTTCTCAAGAGATAGCTCATCCTTGAGCTCAAATTCAGGAAATCTTTCTATAAAGCACTAGTAATCTTCCCACAATGCCTCTTCTTCACTCTCCCCATGCCACAGAATGAGCAACTGAATCACATCCCATCCTTTCCTGTTGATCATTCGCCGCTGCAACAATTTAGCTGGGCTCACACTTCACCTTCCGAGGTCCGTCAGTAGCTCTAATGACTCCAGCTCTGGAGTTTGACCATAGTGTGGTTTGAGTCGCAAGGCATAGAAGAGCAAGTGGATGTTGGATCCTTGGGGTAGTTTCAGGTCTAATTGACTGTGTTATCGGTAGCATAAGTGAATTCTCGAACATAAGGACCATGATCGGCAACATAAGTAGTAAAAATCTAAACGACGAACAGACCTTCCACGTTTAGAAAGTTCCGCCATCGAAGGAATACGATCTTCCGGTAAACCTTCCGCAGCAACGAACTCGCGTAGCTCATCACACAGCCCGGCATCACTCATATTTGGCTTCGGAAGTTTCCCTTTCTTTCCACCCCTGCGAAACCCCAAAACGCATACTTCAGAACCAAAACCCGCCAACAAACACCGGGAAAACATTCCGGACCTAGATTTCTTGGCAGAGCAGACGAAGGCGGTGCCGCCGGACCCTGCCGTGTGATGAGGCCCCCACCTGAGGAGGTGCTGGTGCTCATCGACGGTGACGACGACGCCAGCGCGGAAATGGGGGGAAAGCAGCTTGTTGTTGGTGTATGATATGCTCGGGAGACGACAAACGGCCATTTTCCCAAGACGCGGGCGAGCTGGACGGGAGCTTCAGAGTGTGCTTTTGTCGCAGAGAGAATTAGGAGGTGATATTTTGCGGTTTATAGTTTTTTAATTTTTTATATAAAATATTAAAAATATTTTATAAATGTTACTGTATAATGTATAATAAAAAATTAATATATATATATAGTAAATAAAATTTTCAAAGTCAAAAAAATCGAAATTAAAATTAATTTCGTAAATAAAATTAAAAATATATAGTAATTTAAATAATAAAAATTTATATAATAATAATAATATAAATAGTTTAATGGTTCTGTAGGTGCCTACAGAATTGAGTTCTGTAGTTCTGTAGGTGCCTACAGAACTGCAGAACAGTTCTGTAGGCACCCGTTGGATGAAAGATTAACGGCTGTTTGATGAAGAGAGAGAGTATTCGAAAAAAGGAAGCCTGTGGAAAAAAATCCCCTCCCGCCGATGACACCCGCGTAAAAGTAAAAGCAGTCCATTTAATTTTTTTATTTAAAAAAAACAACAATTCATTTTCCCCAATCATCCTCACCTGCGCAGTCGACCGGAAGTCCCCTTATCAAGGATTTGGGATTTGGGATTTGGGATTTAGGATTTGGGATTTGGGATTTGGGATTTGGGATTTGGGATTTAGGATTTGGGATTTGGGATTTGGGATTCATTTGTAAGGATTTTTTTGAAGTTACTGAATGGAATACGGAAGGATGTCAGTTAGCGTTGGATCTACCGACGGGTTACAAGTTAGTTAGAGAAGTTGATTTATTAAGTGCATTGATTATACTTTCGTTTAATATCGGTTACAGGTTAGTTAGAAAAGTTGATTTATTAAGTGCATTGATTATACTTTCGTTTAACATGAATGAACATTTATTGGGGGAAAAATGTTTGTAACATTTATGGGAAAAAAGTTAG
>JAMKPZ010006084.1:0-14304 GCA_024699675.1 Amphibolis antarctica | reverse complement strand
TTACAGCAACATATGAATGTTTCATGATCACTCAACCAAATCTTACAGCAACATATGAATGTTTCATGATTCCTCAACCAAATCTTACAGCAACATATGAATGTTTCATGATCACTCAACCAAATCTTACAGCAACATATGAATGTTTCATGATTCCTCAACCAAATCTTACAGCAACATATGAATGTTTCATGATCACTCAACCAAATCTTACAGCAACATATGAATGTTTCATGATTCCTCAACCAAATCTTACAGCAACATATGAATGTTTCATGATCACTCAACCAAATCTTACAGCAACATATGAATGTTTCATGATTCCTCAACCAAATCTTACAGCAACATATGAATGTTTCATGATCACTCAACCAAATCTTACAGCAACATATGAATGTTTCATGATTCCTCAACCAAATCTTACAGCAACATATGAATGTTTCATGATCACTCAACCAAATCTTACAGCAACATATGAATGTTTCATGATTCCTCAACCAAATCTTACAGCAACATATGAATGTTTCATGATCACTCAACCAAATCTTACAGCAACATATGAATGTTTCATGATTCCTCAACCAAATCTTACAGCAACATATAAATGTTTCATGATTCCTCAACCAAATCTTACAGCAACATATGAATGTTTCATGATCACTCAACCAAATCTTACAACATATGATCGTTTCATGATCACTTAACCAAATCTTAGAGCAAAATATGATCGTTTCATGATCACTAAACCAAATCTTACAGCAAAATATGATTGTTTTATGATTACTCAACCAAATCCTATAGCAAAGATGATTGTTGTACAATCACTCAACCAAATCATACAACAAAATATGATTGTTTTATAATCGCTCAACCAGATCTTACAACAAAAAATGATTGTTTCATGATTGCTCAACCAAATCTTACAACATATGATGGTTTCATGATCACTCAACCAAATCTTACAGCAATATATGATTATTTCATGATTACTCAACAAGCATGAGAAACACATTGTTCGAATTATGATGCGTTCATGTAATGAAAAAATTTAATCCTAAAGCTGTAAGGAGTAATTTTAGGATGAATATTAGGTAAATGATATTTTTCGTATATTGATTAAAAAGTCAGGAGTTGACGTTGAACTAACATTTGATATGATTGTGGTGAATTTAAGTTGTATTGATATTTATGTAATGATATAATTTAAGTATAAAATATAATTATTTAAAATATAAAAATATTATTAAAAAACGTGATAACAAGATAATAAAAGTAGTGAATTGAAAAATTAGAACGTTGAAACAAGGATAAAAAATCCAAACATACAGCAGAAGTTGAAACAAACCTCTTGGTGAACAATCAACAAAATGTTCATGAGTAGAGATCAGAATTAGCAGCAGCAGCAGCTCTGATCTCACTTCCATCTCCCAAATCCAGTGCAGGCAAAACCCCTCTTACCACCTCTCTCAGAGTCCTGAAAATCGACCTATCGAAGGCAGAGTCCGGCCACGACGCCACCAGCGTGCCCTTCACCTTCCGCAGTTGGCACTCCGCCAGCACCGCCGCTCCAAACCCATCGACTATGACACCCGTCGGCAAGTACTCCACCCCTTTCACCATCCCACCACCTCCATCCTTCCTCTGCTCCTCGCTCTCCAGCTTGAACACCATCCCTTCCTCCATCCTCATCCTCCCCCCACGAATCCCATCCAAAACGAGGACTCTCTCAGCGGGAAGGCCCCCAACGACCGCCTTGGCGACTGCGCGGGCACGGTCGGGAGGAACCGTGTACTGGACGGCGACTGCCAGGGCGTTGGAGGGCGGGAGGGAGCAGACGTGGCAGGAGACGTTGCTGAGGGAGGGGGAGAGGAGGGTGTTCGCGGAGATGGGGAATTCGGGGAGGACTAGGGTTCCGATTAGGGTTTTGTTTGGGCGATGGTGGAGGAGGTGGAGGGATGGGGTGGAGATGGCAATGAGGAGGAGCGGTGGCGGGGAAGGAGGTGGCGAGGGGAGGACGAGGAATGGGGAGGGGAGAGGCGGAGGCGGTGGTGCGAATGCGTTCAGGTCGTCCGGCGTCAGGCGGGCGGGTGGCGGCGCGGCGGTGACGACGTCCTCCATGGAAGCAGAAAGCGAGGTGCGAAGATGGCGACGCAGTGAACGATTCCGCTATTTTTGGCACAGCGTGGGGTGCAAGTTGTAATTTTCCCATGGGAAGCATGAAATTCTACATTTGCAGTGTTTGCGTTTTTTAATTAATGAAAATCGCATAGAAAATAATAGTTAGAATTTTTATTTTTTATTAATTTTAAAAGTATAAATACGCGTATGGGGTTGTATCAGTGAAATTGAAGGAAATTGACTTTTGAATTTAATTTCGTTATTTGTGTAGATTTTTTTTAATGAAATTTAATCTTTTCACATAATTCATTTAAAAGGGAGGTTCAGAATTCAATTTTAACTTTTCTCTTATTAATTATGTAGAATTTCTTTGCCTTTCTTTTATGATATATTCTGTATTTTTTGCATCTCTTAAAAAATTAATAGTTAAATTTTAAAATATATTAACTTTTTATTATTTTTAAAATAAAAAATAAATTCAATTCTGTCTAATTCCATTATATGCACAAATATTAAAATTTCAAATTCTGTTCAATTTTAAGAAATGCACAAATACTTCTTTATTGAATTTAATTCAATTCTAATTAGGGTGATGTTTTTGTTTTCAATATTAATAGTAAATGATAAAAATTTTAACTATTATTTATTATCATTTTACATAATTTCACATTAATTTCAAAAGTACAAACATCACTTAGGAAATGAATTCTTAACAATTCAATTTCATCTAATTCTAGATGTATAAATGGACCTTAAGGAGGATTTGTGCCTTTGGAAAAGAAATTTTAAAATTTTTATTATTATTGTAATGTTAAAAATTTGGAAATAAAATTTTTTATGAGACCATTTGTGTACTTTATGAAAAATTATATTTAATTTTAAATTAAAAATATTCTAGATTTTTATTATTTCAACGATAAATTTTTTTTCTAAATTTTTCTTTTCATTGATTTTCAAAGTACACAAATAACCCTTGAAGGAAATTTTTTGGATTTGAAGATATTTGTACATGACAATAATTTGAAAAAAAAAATTAAAATTTTTGATAGTATAAATAGTGAATTTTTTCATATTTACATGACCTGTTGAAGAAAAATTTGATTTTGCCTTTACTTCTACTTTGTATGTTTCCATTACTTTCATTGTATATTGCTTATTCCTCCATCCGAGCAATTTTCATCTCTCCACTATTAATGTGAGCGTTAATTCTTTTCTAACTGTTCCTGTTGTCATCATCATACTTGAACTCATCGTCTTCATTTACTACTTGAATCTAAGTACTCTATTTTCTTTATTGTTGTTTGTAAATTTTTCAAGATATAATTTTTTCATCATTGTCTTTTCTTTGTTGTCGCAATCGATTTTGATTGATCTATTTTTTCGACACATACAAAAAGATTTCATACAATTTTTTGAAACACCCCTAATTTTTGTTTTCCTAAATTTTAATTTCATTTACATTTTTCCTTTCTTAAATTTCTTTTTTTTAAATTTATGACATGAACCAAAAATATGAGAAATGGTTAGAAATAATAAGTTAAATTTTTTTAACTTAAAATATTTAAAAATGTAAAAATTATTATCATTATAAAATAATTAAAATTGTAGGCTTTGTAGCAATATTTTTAAAATAACAATAATATTACCAGGTTGCTGTTTGGAATTTTTGAAATTAAATAACAAAAAAGACTACAAGGTTTGTCAAAAACAATGAAATAATAGTAATATTAAAAAAAGCATTAACAAACAGAAAATGATGAAAAAAAAAAAAGTAACATCTGACATTTACCTATAATTCAAAGTTGATTAAAATATAGTCATTTGTTATTATGTATTCCATAGGTATATTAGTTTTTGAAGTGAAATTAGGTAAGGTGAAATAATTTTTATTATAAAATATTAAAATTATTTGATAAATATATTATATATTGTAACAACACAATATTTATGGTTGGTGTATTGTGATTTTCTTAAAAACAAATGACTCTTTTTTGTTATTAAATAGATGTTTACAAATAAATTTATTATTAATTTTTACCATTTGTGTTTATTACATAAGTGAAAAAATTACGCAGAAATGAACTAATTTATATGAGTACGAAGAAGCAAAAGAAAGAGGTTATTGCTAATTTTAGTTTTAGAAAAATTATGAATTATTTGATGGTAACATTCATCTTATTCTTTAAAAATAAATAATTTAAATTTATAATCACAATCATTTAATCAAAAAAAATCATATGTTGATGTTTACAGAAATTCCTATGTAAATTACTTAAAAAATCTTTTTATTTTTCAGTAGGTGAACCTCACTTTAAACGTGGGACTCACTTTTGAATTCAGTAAAAAAGAAAAAAATCACATAAAGTGCGTTTGGTAAGGAGGTACTCTAAATCTAAAGAATATATAGTCACATTTGTGTGTTGAAAATGAATTAATGAGAATTTATTTATTAAATAGAATTAGATTAAACAAAAATAAATTCAATATAATGGTGTTTATGTACATCTCAAAATTAAATAAAACAAGAAATCCTGGTAATCGAATGAAAGCAGACGAGAAAACTTAAGCTAGTTAAATTCCAGATGATTCATACTTCATGAGTTTGAATTTCATTTTATCTTAAACTAAAGAGTAAATAGTATCGATGAAAATGAAATGAATTAATTCCACCAACACATAAGTAATTTATGACAATTAAATTCATTTCAATTTAATTTTTATGAATTCTATAAGTACAAACAAATCCTCGTTACCAAATAAGTAAATTGTAACATAAAAATTTATACACAAAGATTTATAGATGATAATGATACGTAAAATTTTATACAAAATTAAAATTAAAATTACAATACCGTTACCAAATAAAGCCATAAACTCTCCACCCTTAATCAAAATATCCATAATCAATTTTTTACTTTCAAAGAATTCGGTTTGTTACAAAAAAAAAGACAGAGTTCATTTTCAATTTTTAAAATTATTAACATCATTATTACTATATAAATTTTAATATATAAATTTTTATCATTTAAATAATTACGTAATTTTAATTTTTTTAAATTAACTTTAACTTTAATTACCGTAAACATTTGGGTGCAGAAGGAAAATTTTTCCTGGTGGACGTGAGTCGCTTGCGTGTTCGTCCGAGCTTCGTACTTACGTCTGCCGGAGGCGAAGCAGACGTGACCAGCGAATGAGAGAGAGAGAGAGAGAGAGAGAGAGAGAGAGAGAGAGAGAGAGAGAGAGAGAGAGAGAGAGAGAGGGAGAGAGAGAGAGGGAACAGAGGCAACATCGCGACCGATCCACGCCGGCGAAGATGATACTGCTTCAGTCGGCGTCGCGGTTCCTCCTCCAGATCCTCCAGAGTCGCGCGGTCAAGTGAGCGCTTCCCTTTTGTCTAGTTACTTTGGGTTTCCCTTTATCTCTACTTCGTTTTGAGTCGCGTTCATCCTTTTGGCCAGCTATTTTACTGTTTCGTGTCCCTCTGGTGGTAGATCTTGAAAAGGAAAATGTGAGTTTGCCGTTTGCATGTGTCTCGTGGATTTCGTGAGGATCATAGAGAAGCCATTCGAAATGTGGATTTAAAATGTGCAAATTTTACTATTTTAGTTGATAAGCAAAGTCCTCACTAGATTTGCTAGAGAGATAATCTAATTCCTCTTTTACGAGGGTCGATAATTTGCTGGATTTGGAAAATATATCGAAGTAACCATGGTTTGTCCAGGTTTTATGAAAATCTTATTGATGTATGTTATAAATTTTCGATATTGGGAAGATACATTAGATTGCATTTCTGGATTTTTTATTTTTCGGATTGTCTTCTTGGATTTTTATTCAGTGGCATGGAGAAGGGGGTTGATCTTGACTGCCAGTCGGTTGAGTTCGATGATGTACGGTACCATATACAGGTATTTCCTTAACGCGTAGATGTCATATTTTTCCGCCTGTGGTCGTGCTCAAATTGTTATCGGTTATGTTTTGCAGTTTTCAGTGAAGCATCCCCAGTTTTTGCACATATCCATGGCGTTACCCATTCCACCACCTGAAACTATCTTCTATGGTGCACTCCCACTTGGTGCCATGGAAGCTGTGAAAGCAGCATATGGCCAGCTTGTGCAGATTCTGGATCCTCCAAAGGATGGATATAATTTAACCATGAAGCTCAATCTCTTCAAGCTTCCACAAGATGAAGGTTCAACGAGTTTCTTTCTCAAGGTTATTCTGAGCTTGCTGTGTTAAGAAGGAAGCATGAAGACCTGTTTTTGTGATATTTTTTTCATTTTAGAGAGCTCTCTCTTGAGCTTGATTGGTGAAGTCATGACTGAAAAGGGGATACAAATAGATGCTTATCCAGTTCACTTACGAACTTCTGATAATCCAGTTAACTGGCCTCGGTAAACATGCTTTTATCAATTTTGAGAAGGATTTTAAACATGGGAAGGCAAAAAGGAGCTGCAAAAGTATATCTGTTGATTTATGTGTTTATCTGAGTATGCTATTCGTGATTGCCACGCCACACTTTAAAGTTACTCAAAAAGCTGATGGATACACAGTGCTGAGAATTAGATAATCCTGGCAATCTGTCCTTTTTTCATATATTAAAGTCCATTATCATGCTTTGCATTGCTTTATAAGGAATAGCTCATTATATTTGGAGGGTCGGTATTGAGCTGACAAATTTGTATGGTACTTGCCTAAATGAGACCAGAGTTAAGCTTTGCTACATGATGCTTATTATTCTTTAGGATTGATTTTTTGTACATTTTATTCTCTACTGAATTCTCATGGCCTTTTCTGATCTGTCATTATGTAGAACAAAGAGAATCTATCTTAATAAAGATTGCATCTGTGAGGGAGGTAGTCCTGGGAGCTCCACTAAGAATTATTCTGAAGCAACTAGCAATGAAGACTGTTGCTCCAGATGCTGATCCACTTGTGGCTCTTGTCCACAGGCCAAATGAGTCATTTTTTCTCATTCCTCAGGTATGCATACTTCTAATTTTGTGATTTTGGTAGTTCTTTGTACTGATTTCTATCATTATTTGCCACATTTAGTAGCTATAGACTTTTATATTATACCCTTCATTGGAACCCTTTTTGCATTTTCCAAATTAGCTTGTTAGATTTGTCTTGTTTTATATGGGTATGATGGGTTATTGGCCATGTTTTGAGAACCCTGGTTCAACCAGTTGGACTAGATGACAATTGGCCTGACCGGTTCAACCAGTTGGACTAGATGACATCATTAAGATGCCATTTTTAATGATTGAAGCATTTAAAAAGGAAAAGAGAAAATAATCTAAAAAATGCAGATAAATTTCCAAAAATTCAGAAAATTCTAAAAATTGTATGCCAACTATGTCCACCATTATGATGACAAAAATTTGCAAAGAATTTCCCATACATAATTTATGCAACTTTAAAATTCTCTTCATTATATATACAACTTGATTATTCAGAAAAATTCTGATTGTTCAAAAAAAATTCATGATTGGCCATAAAAACATCATTTATTCAAAAAAGAAATGATCTAAGTAAAACATTGAAACAATGACTATTCATTTCAAGTACTGATAACAAAAAGTTATTATTCAAATAGAAAACATAAGAAAAACCAATGGACACTTCTGAAGCCACCACAACCAGAAGTCAGTCGTTGATCACCAGAAGCCATTGCCACCAGAATTCACCATAGGAAAGCATGCATCACTGCCAGAAGTCCTTGACATCCCTCACACATACACACCTAAAGCTAGTTGTAGCCTTGGGGATGTTCACGTGGGTTGAAGAATGTCAGGGGTGATGGTTAAGGAGTGTGTGAACTGTGAAATCTTGGGTATTTTCTGGGGTCCATGCTAAAAAAAATTGGGTCATTTTATCCAATTTACCCAGATCAGTTGGACTGACCAATTTTACTGGTTTGACCAGTCAGTCCAACTTTCATTGAGTTAGACCATAAAACTGGCCCAACCAGGGGTGGTTGAATTGGTTCATGGTTGGACCAGTCCAACTTGGCGATCAACAATTTTCTCTCTTCTGGCATGTACCAAAGACAGAGAGAAACCTAGCTGCCCACCCAACTTAACTACCATTGTACACCCTTCCCTCCATCATTAGTCACCCCCCCCCCCAACCTCCACTTTCACACCCCTTTTCCAACACTTACAGGACCTGGTCCTCTTACCTCTACTAGATGCCTGCGGCCCTCATTTAGCTGTCCTTGACCCTTTTCCCCATTTTTCATTGCGAATGGTGCTCAACAGCCCAACAAACTCCTCTCTAGTCATCAAGCTTGCATATGATCCCTGCAAGGCTACCCTTCACTCTTGTTACCGTCACACAGATTGATGGGGCTCTCTATCATTCCATCAACAGCCTGGCTAGTGGCCTTTCTTGCTGGCAGTCTATGAAAATGACCATGCAACTTTGATTGCTACTACTGAGGGTGGATTCTTCCTATTCACCTATTCCTACCACCTTCAAGAAGGCTCCTACTCCAAAAGGCAATCTACTTGCAGATTAGACCATTGCTCAACTTAGATTCTTTTGTGGCTGAAGCATGAATCACTTGTCAAAAACTTGAGTGGTACCTTTAAGAAGTTGAATAACATGAACTATGTGATGTGGGCATAGAGTTTTCAAACCTTCATGGCTATGCATTGGAAGGTTAAAACCTCACCCAACCACCTCTTATTGTAAATGACAGATTATATAATGATTGGTGTGCAAATGATTCAATTATTTTCTCCTGGTTGGTGAACAACACAGAATTGAATGTTGCTTAGAGTGTGATGATATTTTGGCCTTCAAAAGAAATTGGGAGACCTTGAAGCACATGTACAATTAGGAGAATAAAATTTCTCATGTGTTAAATTTGAGTAGTTTTTTACACTAAGCATCATTCAATTCAAGATCACTTTGTTATACTCCATGTGCTGATGGACGGGCTTGACATATATCAGATACTAACTCATAATGTCAGTACTTTGCAACGTTATTAAGAGGAGTTTGCAATTGTTGTGTATATCTTTAGCTTGAATCTAGAGCTCTCTTCTCATGTTTGAGATAGATTCTTGGAGTCAACTCTCTTAAATATTGAGACAATGTTGTGGATCTCCATTGGGTTACTTGCACACACTTAAGATTAGTTTGCCATTGCTGCACAAGGATGTGGTTTTGGCATTGGTTGAGGAGGTTGTGGAGGCCTTCAACTAAAGAAAAAGTATCAGTATTATATTGAGGATTGGTCTTCTATAAAAGAAAATGTATCAGTGAAAACATGACACTTTTGTGAAATTGTCCAAAAAACTCAATTTCAACTTGAAACTCAAGGATAAGATAAAACAAGCTATAATAAGCATATAAAAACACTTAGATAAATTTTCTAAGCAATTATTAAAATGTTAATTAAATAGGGATACAGTTGTTACATGCATAAAAAAAACTTATTATACAGAAATAATAGAAAAAGTTCATAATGTCAAATGATTTCAAATATAATCAAATTATACCATGATCAATTTTAAGTTGAATACCTTGAAGGATTGTAGCCTTGCCCTTGTTGCACCAGATGTTCTTGGAACATTTGGTTGTATGTCATTTATTTCCTCCACACCACATAATGGTTCCATGTTGTCTAAGTGGCATAACTGGTACAATACTTTATAATGTATTGAAAATATTCTAGATCAGGTGCATGTACAAGATATCCCATTTGTAGGAAATGATGAAGTGTTGTGATGATATCCCCAGGTTTTTTTGGGGGAGAGGAGGTTGTCATGGAGCCATGTGATTGTAGTTTTGCCTTTGTTGTACAAAGTGTTCTCTTAATAGTTGAAGAGTCATATGCTCTATACTTGGACCATATATCTCCTTCAACATGTTGACTTGTGCATAATGGTTTGTCCCATGTGATGATAACGAAATTGTCCATGTATTATTATCAGAGTAGTAGTTAGATAGGCCATTTAATTCTTCATAGGAATTGTACGTGTAAGGATATTGTCTTTGAGGTTGACATTTAGTGTCATTCATTTGTACACTCCTGAAGGTCTGTGACAAGAAGAAATCAAATTCCCCTCTCTTTGTTGCCTATTGCCATGTGTCATTAGTAACTCTTGCCTTTCTCTTGTGTAATGATATGATAATGGTTTATAATCATGTTTATAAGATAGTCTGGCTCCATAATCCAAATCTCAAGTTGCATGGGTAAAGAGCCCCTCTCTTGAAAATGGATTGAGTGATCTTTGATTCTCAGATCAAGGAATATTACTGTCATCACCACCACCACCATCATTGTTATTACCATCATTATCATTTGAAGACTATGTGGAATCATTATTGGAGTTTTTGTTTGGCTTTAACCCTAAGCTTCTAATACCACGAGATTGTGAAGAGGAACTCATGTACTAATCAATATCAGCACCTAACTGCTTTTCAATATATTGGTTTGGCTTCCTATCCTTATCAAGAACTAGCCTACCAATTTCTTCCATCTATTTTACAATAGGATCTTTGTCACTTGAATTTTTACAGATGAAAGTGACATCAGTGGGTTTAACTTGTGGTCTTCTTCATTAGTTATATGTTTCATTTGAAGTTTCATGTTGTAGTAAATAAAGATCAAATCATTCATCCTTTGTGTTCTTAATTTGTTCTTTTTCTTTGTATAGATTAAGTTGAATGTACTTTAGTTTCTTTCACAAAGAAAAAACAGAAGCAGTTTAAGAAAGCACTCAGATTGCAATCTTCCTTAGTAGGAGTATCTACCCCATAGAGAATCCATCATTCGGATGAAAAAAACAAAAATAAGATTAGATATTAATAATTTAGTCTCCATTGAAAACTTATAATATTTCAAATAAAGATAGCATTTACTGTGCGAAAGTAAGTACTTACTAGAAGTTGTAGTCTTTTATGGCATAAATGACTTGGTATTTAAAACCACCTAAACAGTCCTTGAAGTTCTTTATCTCTCTTTAAGGCTTATACTTGAGTTTTAATATCTGGTTTGATTTCATTGATGAGAGTTTTCATTGAAGTGACAAGATTAACATAGCAACCAAGCTCTTGTTTATAATGGAACCGTCAATTCAAATAGAATGCCACATATCAAGCAAAAGACAATAAGAACACATGGAAAATTGGATTGTTTGCAATGAAAATATGGCTTGATTATCACAATGCATGAACGTATGCACACTAATGGGAAAATCAAACTTTATCAAAAGTGAATGTAGCCATTTTGTCTTACAAACAGCTTGTGCCATGGATTGGTACTTGACTTTTACTTTTGGATATCATAAGGGGGAGTGTTAGACTTGTCTTAAGTTGTCTTTTATCAGTATGATGAGTTATTAGATATCCATTTAATCATAACCTAATTAAACCTCTATGTATCTGTAATCTCCATTAGTAATGTAATCTGCAATTTTCTCTCTCCTGACATAGCTGTTAGAGCTTATTATTTGGCATGATCAAACATTCTTAAATTTGAGAAGCATGTTGCCATTTTATGGCAAGGAATTTGTTCTTGCGGATTTCTTATACAAAATAGCAAAAACCTAGACTTATGGTAGACTCAGGTTAGGTAAAATATTCAAAATAATTTGTATCTTGTACAAGGACTAGAGATCCTTAACAGTTTGAACTCGTCTCCTGTGCCAATGGCATAATAGAAGACATTTTCTATGAGTTTATGATGTTATTTGCATGTCGCAGGCTGACAAAGTGACTACAGTGTACCCAATGAGATTCAAGGACTCAATTGATACACTTCTGGCAACTACATTCTTGCAGGTAAACTGAAATTGGATGTGTTTGTACAAATTAGATTTTCACTTTTATTCTTCTACAATAAAAACAGAAATGCAGAATAATGCCTTATTTGCATATATGTTTTTTGTTGTTTAAGAAATAAGCCATTTAACAACAACGAATTGGATTGCTAATGCATGTCTGTATCTCTTATAAATAATTTTCAGCAATTTGTGGAGGCAAGACGTTCTCCAGGACTCAACAATGCTCCTCCTTGTACATGGTCAATGTCTCCTCCTCCAGAGTTGAAAGAAGTTTCTCCTCAATCGTTAGATGCAAATGCAGGATTTGTTACTTTTGGTGATCCCATGTTTTTTTGCAGTTTACCTTATGTTCTTATCTTTATTTAGATAATCTTGATTTCTTACAATATGTAATTTTTCCCTTCTGAGTACAGTGATTTTTCCGCGACATGTAGATGCAAGAAAGTTGGATAAAACTGTTTGGTGCTTATCAACCTTCCATGCATATGTCAGTTATCACGTCAAAGTGAGATAGTCTAACATTCTTATTTTATTTTTCTATTCGTGTTTCCATCAGTTAGCTTTATTCTTAGTAGCTTTTGAATTGAATGTAACTTTGAGTAGTGAAAATTGTTTATTGTAATAAAAAGCTGGAAATTGGATTTGGTTCTCATGCTTTTATATAATCAGCTCATTGGCTTTTGGATATTATCTAGTTTTATTCTATCTCATTCTCCCATATTTTTACTTTACGGAAATGTGTTCCAAAGCTTTGGCTCTTTCAAATATTTTTTATCATAAAACAGAGCCAATCTATTTTTTATCATATTTATTTATTTATATTTTGTTTTTTCTATATTGGGAAGTCACCACCTGGAGTCTTTTATTTGTTATCGTGTCCATTGGAGCATGATCATTATTTGTATTTGTGTCCATTTAGGACAAGGATAAATAGTTGACTCAATTTTTATATCAGGAAGGCTTTGCACTTTAAAAATCATGTGTCTGTAGATATTTTCAGCAGTGGACTCGTGGTTAATTTTGTTGCAGTCTGGAGCAGAAATGCAATGGCTATGTTCAGTTATTGAAGCACAGTTTTTTAAAGGATCTTTTTACACCTAAGTTTCTAAAAGGAGAGGATACAAATGTGATGTTGCTGAATGGGTTGGAAATATCACTTATCTGATGAATTGGCAATCTGATGGTGGCCAGGAATATACTTCAAAATGTAGAATTTGTTAGTGCTAATTGGTGACCCTGAAGAAATGTATATGCAGAAGATTATGAGCACAATTGCCAATGGAAGACAAAATACAAGTTGGGACATATATTGATGTAATATTGGCCATAGAATTCAAAGTCCATCAATTTGGTTTGGTTATTTTAGTCGAATGAAGTCCAAGATTCATTTTTTTTAGAGTGGCAATGAGTCCAAGATCTGAAAGTCCATCGACCACTCTTATCATCATATTGCATTTTGGAGTTGCAGAAGTGGACATTCTGGAGTTTGCTCCTTTTGTAGTTTTAGATGGTCTTATAACTTATAGGATTCTTAATCATTACTTTAAGAAAACACGTGTTTAAAAACATTACCATTATAAAAACAATATAATGATGTATCTAAAGACAGTTGTCTTATGGAGAGCTGTGATAGTCTAAACTTTGAAGATCATGTTAGATCGTATTTGGGTTGCTTAGGGTAATTACTTTAAGTTTGTAGTTTGTTTTATGTTTAGGGTATGCAAATTATGATGTTGCACTCTATTATGCATTGGCACAGGGAGTTAATTGCAACCATGACATGTATCCTATATTTTTGTTTGTAAATCTTTTAATCTTTGCTTGGCAGCACTAAAAATGGCCATTATTATGGTTATGGAAACAAGAGTATAAATATGTCCTCAAACAAGAGCAATTAATTCTCTTGCCTGTTAAAAAACCCTAATATGGTCATTAATTATACTTTTGCTTGGGAATCACTTGAGTGCAACTAACTCCCCTTATAGCAATTCTCAAGCAAGAGTATAATACACGATCACGTTAGGTTTGTTTATCTTCTATATTTGAGTGGGTAATTGATCTCATCATTTATTCTATTTTGGATTAATTCCATGATTATTTCCCTTCAGTGTTCAGAAGGATTTATGCATACAAGAATGAGGCGTCGCGTGGAGTCGATGATTCAGGTAGTTCTTTGATATTCATGTTATGAAATTTCATTTCCAATTATCTTATGCTGGCATTTTTCCTCTCCTCAAAAGTAAAAAACTCCACATGGTTTTCTTATGAGCTGTTTACAGATGACTTTTATCCCTCTAAATTATAAATTTCTGTTTCAGTTTTTTGCTTTCCAACTGAAGAACTTTTAGTTATAGGTGTGTTCACACACGTTCACACACACACACACACA
>JAMKPZ010006076.1:0-11639 GCA_024699675.1 Amphibolis antarctica | reverse complement strand
TTCTTTCATGTATTTTTTTTCTATGGTCAAATCTTTGATTAAATTACATAAATTTAAATATTTGTTCTACTTTTAGTTTCTTTTACATTAATTAGTTCGCTTCTCCTAATTGGTTCATTCTTTGTCTTCTTAAAAATTCGATCAAACCATTTAAGTTGATTTTTTCATATCTTATTTTAAATTAGCGAACTACTACTTTATTCCTAATATAGCAATTGCAGCCCATGTTATATTCACATTTTTATAGAATTTTTTCTTTTAATTTTAAGGGTTTATTTCTATTTAAGCCTATCATCTTATCCCATAACATTCTTTATACTTTCTCTATTGTTACTTAATATAAATTCTAAGTATTTCTCAATCATAAATCATACTTTTTTGAATCTCATAGTCATCTAATTGTATACCTTCATCATTATTTCTATTTTTATTAAACTTATATTTCATATATTTAATTTTTGATCTACTCATACTAAATCTTTTAGGCTTTACAGTATCTCTCCATTTTTATGATTTAAAATTATTTTTTTTCTTTAACTTCGTCAACCAAAATTATATCATTTATAAATAGCATATGTTAAGGTACTTCTCTTTAAAGTTTCTTAGTTAATTTCATCCAAAATTAAGACAGACTAAGGGTATGTTCACTTGCCTCCTTCACGTTGTGCACCGTTGAATATTACAAACCATTTCAGCGGCCTTGTTTGCGGAACATGCGTGCGAAAATCATCTTGCCGACCGCATGGGTTTTCGTATGCTGCAGGTCCATTTTGGTTAGTTAAAATTTAAAATTGAATTTTCTTTGTTATTTCTGTTACCAAAGTCAAGTCTCTCATGTTTCTTTTGTCTTATATTTTTCTCTTACACAATTGTTTAAAACTTTAAATCTCTAATAAATAGTTTTTCACCATTTGGTAAACCGTAAGCTAAACTACCCAAAACTTTAAATCTTTTCAAAATTTCTGTTTAGTATTTCTTTTCTAACCTATTTGTAAAAAATATATATTAATTATATTAACTCTCATTTTCTATCATAAGCTAGATCATTATAATTTTATCTTGTATTCTTGTTACCTTAAGAACTTTGTTTTTTAATTTTTTGCCAGTTATTATTCCAACTTCATTTTCCTACACTTTTTTTTTTGGATACCGCAATTTAAAATTACCATCTTCGATTAAATTAGATTTTTCTTCCACTCGTTTAACTTCTTACGAGAATAGTTTGGATTAATAAAAGCTCTAACCATTAGAAGATCAATGCGTCCATTGTCTATAAGCAGTCGGTCAATAGAGTGATACTCAAATGCTCTTAGCAATAGCTTACCATTTTTCATATCATAGGTACCGTGACGCGCGATGTAATTGTAAGTCATCTGACACATCAGCGACGTCGATCTTCACACGTGCTGGTGGTTGGTTTTTGTCGGTGGATTTGCATTTTTTAGCAGTATCTTCTTTGTAATGAATTCTTGAGATGCAACCTACCATGTGGAGAAGAAGGGGACCTTATGATCCATGATTGCAGTTAAGAGGAGGTTTGTATTTTTTGGAAATCAATGAAAAGAAAAAATTGAAAATTTTTTCATCCTTACAATCTTAAAAATTTAGAATATTTTTAATTTTTTTTAAATTAAATATAAATTTTTCTATATTTTTGTAAGATACATAGATAGTCTTTTTATTTTTAGATTTTAAAATTTTAACAATAATTTTTTTAAAAAAATTTCTTTTTCATTAATTTTCAACAGCACAAACCCACTCCCTTAGGTGTAGAATTTATGAGCAATTATTGTTTTGTATTTAATGATCATACACCACAAGTAGTGTTCGTGATCATTGTTCTAAGCTCCAGGTGTTGCAAAGCTCGAATGAAAATTTAATTTTGCATGCCGGGCACGGTACACCTGATTACCTGTATTTTCTAATTTTTCTCCATTCTGCTGTAGTTGTTCTTAAATTTTATCTCCCAAACAATAATTTGGGTTTTCGATGCTTGTGAGTGATATAGCTCCCACCCAATTCGTTTTTTGCTATTTCTTGGTATTCACATTTACAAAATGCTTGAATAAACCAAAATCGTTGATAATTACATATGCTGTAGCTGTTGTCCTTGCCATTCTTTTATGCCTGCATGTTCTTTTATGTATGCCGATAAGAATGATAAATCGTTTCACAGGAATGTTCAGGGATCGATGAGGCATTTGCTGAATGTTTGCGAGTTCAATCGGACAAATTTCCGTATGGATTGCTGCGTGAAAAGCTCTGGGAATCTCCGATGATAGGATGGATAATATTAATATCACTCTGATCGGTTCATTTGCTGCATCGATCCTTCAACGAACATAAAGCGAAGGTTGGGGAAGAAGTAACTGGAACTTCCCAAGTGATGGCAAATGGTACAACAATATATTTACTAGTAAATAATTTCCTTATTACACAGAAGGGAGCAAAAATTCTAGATAGTATGCATAGCAGACGAACACAAACGCCAAAAAGAATTGTTGCCATATGGGTGCTTTTCTTGTATGTGATGAACAGGGACCTGTATCTTTGCTGCTGCTGCTGCTGCTGCTGCTTTCCTTGGAAATGGAAACGAAGAGCTGCTTATAAAATTTCCTATCTTTTGCACGTACGTACTTCTCACATGGTACATCCATCCCTATAAAACAATACTTGCAAGATGAAGAATATTCACAAGAGAAGTCCCCTGGGACAGGGAGCTTTCTCTCTTCGATGGAAAAGGAGTATTGGCGGGTGGTGATATAGCAATCGGTACCGTGGTTTCACTAGGAACTGGGGACGAATGTTCCCACGTAGCCAATACCTATGATGAGGAAGGCAAAGGACTGGAGGAAGAGAAATATGTAGTAGTGGTTTTTGCCGAAAGATAGATCATGGCATCCACAGAAGAAGAGGTATGCTCCAACCCCAAGCTCCAGCAAATGCAGTCTGAGAGAAGAAGAAGAAGAAGAAGAATGGTATGGTTTATCCGAATCACTTCATCGTTTTTGTGTTTTTTTCAGATGAAGATGGCACTGCGTGTCGCATACCTTTCACCCATCCTGAACCGTGGTGGCCTCTTAGGTGATGCCTTGGCGGCTGCTTTGGCTTTGAGAGTGCCTCCAAGCTTTTCTGTCACCACCCATTGGTTCACCGTGCCTGCTTCCAGCAGGCCGATGATGGTAGCTTTGGTCCTATGCAAGGACATGACGTTCTCGAATAAGATCCAGAACATCAGCAGGTGCAGCGACCTGGGGACAACCAACCTCGTGAATTTCTTCGTTTTTCTTCCGATGTCGATGGATGGTGTTGGTTTTTCTTACCTTGGAGTTCCGACGGCGTTTAGGATGGTGATGATGGAAGGGATGTAGACGGCTCCCCACTTGGGAATCTCGACCTCTGGGACGAACACGGTTGTGGGGATGACAATGCAGTAGAACAGGAAGGTGACGATGTGGGCGACGATCTTGCGGACCAAGAAGAAGTTGTAGATGACGTGAATTTTCTTCCACAGGGTCACTCTCTGCACTCCCAAACTCGTTAGCAAATAAATGGTAAGCGCGCGGTATCAAACGGTCGAGCTCCAGCTCCAACTGAGAGTCCTACTATTGTAACTTTCAATTTGAAGTTACAAAAGAACGACTTTTAAGTTAGAGTTGTAAGCTCATTCTCGAACGATACAAGAATAAACTACTTCTGACCTTGTTCCTCATGATCTCCTTCGCCATTTTCCTGAACAGGTTTGCCGGGCCACATGACCAGCGGTGCTGCTGATAACGGTAGGCCTTGAAGGTGCTTGGCAATTCGTTCTTCACCTGATCGATGATGGCAGGAATGCATGCATGCATCCATGGCACGGGCTCTAGTTAATAAATGCAGCAGCAAAACCATATATGCATGCGAGTTGAGATTAAGCTAGCCTGCTATAAGATGCAACGCAACGCAACGCAGTTGGAAACAACACCTGCAGATCGCCCACGTACAAGAACCTCCAGCCCTTGAGACTGGCACGCACGGCCAGGTCCATGTCCTCCACCGTGGTTCGATCCTTCCACCCCCCGGCTTCCTCGATGGCTGCAATCCTCCACACTCCGGCGGTCCCTGGTGAGCAAAAACGGGTTGAAGCCGTAAGCGTGAGTACGCGTGTGTGTGTATATATATATATATATATATATATATATATGTGCTCACCGTTGAAGCCGAAGAAGGCGTAAGTGGCGGATCCCACCTCCTGCTCCACGGTGAAATGGTAGTCAAGAGACATCTCCTGCATCCTTGTCATGAGGCATTCGTCGGCGTTCACTGCAACAACACAGAAGGCAGGTCCAGGCACACTGCCGTCATTTAAGGTTTTTGTTTTTTCACTTTATATTTACATTTTTCAATTCGCTCTTTCTATTATCAAAATTATATTTTATATATATATTAAAATTATTTTCTTAAAAATAACTTTTTTTTCATTCTTAAAGTACAAAAGCGAAGAAAAGAACGAAGCCGACAATGGTAAGGCGATGAGACGAGAAGTAGCCAGCACAAGCCTACGTGATCGCGGGCTGACGCTGACGCTGACGGAAAGAAAGCAGCGTCGGTGGGTGCGTGTGTGTGGGCGCCTACAGCATGGGACCACCAAAGTGTAGGCGTTGGACAGGCAAAAAAATCTTATGCAACGTGCAGCAGCAGGGGCGGGCATGGCTTAGCTAGCAAGAATAATTGCACATGTTCTGATCCTTTCGACATCAATTTTAACTGTTGTTTAAAACTATTTTAAATATTGTTATTATTATATAAAATGTTAACTCTATTTATAAAATTAACTTTAAGTTTTTATCAAACTCCCAGACTAAAATTAACCTCCCAGATTTACAAATTATGTAAATATTAAATTCACGTTTCTTAGGTTGAGATAATTCTTGAGGTGAGATTTTTTTTTAAAAAAAAGAAATTCCTTTTGACAATTACACTGAAAAATTCTATATTTAGTACAATGAGAACCTTTGTAAACATTATTTCCACAATGATTGACAAATAACAAAACAACCTAAGTCTTTCGGCTTACGGATTCCATGCGGATCAATGAAAGAGTTGGATCCGCGTATCTTTAAAGTGAGCCCCCACTTTTATTTTGCAGCGCCATGTGTTTGTTAAGCTTCTCCGAGGGTAATAATACGCATGACTAGTTCTTTCCTAGGGTCTAAAGAAAAATACCACGCAAGTCCCACCACCTACGTCATTTCTTTATCTCGTTTTGCTTGCTCGATATGTTGCGGCATGAATGTATCACCTAACAAAGAAGCTCTCTCTCTCTTTCTCATTCAATGCACAATAAGTTAACTACTCCCAGTTAAGCTTGCCGGTGCGGATACTTAATCTTCGTCCAAGTGCGAATGCTGATCATGTGCAGGTCACTCCTCCTGCCTACGAAGGACAGCGACTGGCTTTTGATGTGTGTGATGCACATGGGCGCTCCCAAATGACTTTTATCATTTTCAGAAGGGGGAAGCAACGAATGCAGGAAGAGGAAGAGGAAGAGGAAGAGGAAGAGGAAGAGAAAAGGGGCAAGCTAGGCAACCCTCCCAACCATCACAAAGACATCGTCTTCGTCACCTTTCGAAAAGAAAGGAAAAAATAAAAACACCCACGTGATGAGATTTATCTCATTAAAATAAGTGACTTATAAGTGTCACTGCATTAATTGTTTTCAACGTAAGACTATATACATTATCCACATTATTTCTCTATACTCTGAGCCTTCCGTGAAGTTACCTTGTAGACATTTTAAATACGTGAATTAACTTTGATACTGTGATAAAATTTATTCTACTGAAACTAATTGAATAGTGAAAAAATACTCAAAAGATAAAATTTATTCTACCGAAACTAATTAAATAGTGAAAAAATACTTAAAGGTGTTATGATTAAGAGTCACAATTAATTAAATTTACCACGTTATTTTTAATACGATATTATACTATCCAACAACAACATGTACACACACACATGATGACCTTCGACAAGCACACGGGAATAAGGAAGGTAGCTGGCTACTTAATTAGCTATAGCTGCTATGCACCACAGAAAAAACACTCGAGCATGTACCGTCGGTGGCATATATGTATACATGTCGTCGTCTTCCTGGGTGGAGTCTTGTGTTCTAACAAAAAGGGAAGAGGAAAGACTTGTGGGTGTGAGGGAGGGCGGCGACGGGAGCAGAAAGTTGTTCCCATCCCATGGACAAAGCCAAACCCAAACAAAGATAGATGAGGTAGATAATTAAAAAGGTCGTGATTGCCATGACATATATATATAAGCTTGCTTTTTATACTAGCTTGTTGCCTGTGTATTGAGCACCACATGAAACGTGAGCACCACAACCACCTGTTGGGTCCTCCCAAACCCCCTTCATTGTCCTATTAGAATATACAGAACAAGCTGGAGGTGGTAACATATATATATATATGTGTGTGTGTGTGTGTTATATGGCCGGCAGGTGTGGTAATTAGCCTAGCTAAGACTGATTTGGGTCCCATGCAAAAGTGTCGGCAAGAGAGATGGGACTCAGGCGGGGTCTTCGCTTATGGGCTTATGCCAAAACAACTAAACCATCTCATCGAGATCCATCCACAGGCTTGTGTGTTTGGTTTGGGTGTGACAACTCGATCGGTGGTGATCGAGAAAGTTTCCCACCGCCATGCTCGCCACTCGCCCCTCCTCCACCCAACCTGATCTACGAAAACTTAAGTCTGGTTTCGATGTATTCTTAAAATCACTTACAGATTTCAATTCTTATCTTAATAGATTTTATTTATTTTCACTTTTAATTCTAATATATAAATTTCTATCATCTAAATCTAAATTACTGTTACAATTCTAACTTCGTTTGCAAAAATAACTAAATCTAACTTCTAAAGTTAAAAAAACTTATTTTCAAATATATCTTTAATTACTATGTAATTTCAATTTCAATTCCATCCAAAATTCTTCTACGCACACATCCTTAATTAACACTGAAGTAATCAAGGTGAGTGCGGAGTCGGTCAGTAGCGGTAGCGTTGATAAGATAGATGACTGCGAAGTCATCAAGGCCAGTTGTATTGTATGCATATGCGTGTGGTAGACCGGTCCTGGGTAGAAAAATGGGTGGCGGGTGGAGGGAGGAGGGACGACCGACACTCGATCATGTGCGGCCGGCAGAAGCCATCACATCTGGCGGAGCGGCAAGCAATCGCAAAGCATGTGGGGGGCGGCAGTGGCACCGCGCCGGCCACTGTAGTAGCGCAAGCTCGATGGAGTTGGGATTTTGAGGATGGGAAGTAATTGAGCAGGGGGATTAATTAGTGGAAAGATGGTCACGTACCGAACTTCCAGCGGGCCTGGACGAGTGCGATCTCGGGGTTGCCGGCGAGGAAGGGGATGGTCCGGCGGAGGTAGTCGGGGTCGGGCTGGAAGTCGGCGTCGAAGATGGCGACGTAGTCGCACTGCTTGACGTAGATGTGCTTCATGCCCTCCATCAGCGCGCCCGCCTTGTACCCCTTCCTGTTGTCCCTGATCTCGTACTTGATGTTGACGCCCCTGCTCTCCCACATCTCGCACTCCGACAACACCAGCTTCTGCACCACCCCACACCACCCATTTCGTTAAAATCCTAAACCAACCGTGTTCTGGATGGATCGAATGTTGAGGGTGGGTCGACCTTGATGCCCGGGTCGGTGGAGTCGTCCAGGACTTGGATTATGATCCTGTCGGACGGCCAGGACAGAGCACATGCAGCTCCAATCGACAGCTGATACACCTGCGCGCGAGCGGGCGGGCGGGCAGTCAATTCATTCATTCATTCGATCATTTCATTGCGAAGGCGACCGGGAGCACCCACCTCTTTCTCGTTGTACATGGGGATCTGAACCAGGACCACGGGGTAGGAGGAGTTGCCAAGCTCCACGTCGCCATTGATGGCCTCCCACCTGTACCTCCTCTCCGGCTTCCGCCGCAGCAGCTTGACGAGCAGGATGACCACGCCCATGTACACCCTCTCCACGAACAGCATCACCGACATCCCCAGGCACAGCCACACCAGCAGCCGCAGCAGCGGCACCACCGCCGGCGTCCGGATCTGCGTCCACACCAACCCCATCTGCTGCGCGATGTCGTCCCTCGTCCTCTGGAACGTCTCCGGCAGCAGGCTCGTCGTCCCCATCCTCTCCATAGATTGCTTATTGGGCGCACACCACAAAATGTGGGCGGATTGCTAGGTTGTCCTCGCGTGGAAGGAAGAAGAAGACCGGCCGTAGCCGATGCGTGCTCTTGCTCGCCAGATACGCAAGCCCTATGCGGTGGCGCTTGAGTATTCTCGGTGCGGATCTGGATGCACGAGCGACGGACGATCCTCTTTCCTTCCACTCCACACAGATGGGTTGGGCGAAAAGGGCAGCAAGGGTGGGAGGATAATGTAATTGAAGATGCTGAGAAATATGTGGAAGAAGAACAGGGGAGGAAGAAGAAGAACAGGGGAGGAAGAAGAAGAAGGAGAGATGCTGTAGAGTGAGAGAGAGAGAGAGAGAGAAGAAGAGAGAGAGAATAAGAGAGAGAAGAAGAGAGAGAGAAGAAGAGAGAGCACAGAGCCTCTTCCTCAGTTCCCCTGCTTCTTCTTGCTTGGTTTTACTCCTTTCCTGCTTTATATATAGCAATGGAGGAGGAAGGCTCATGGGCGGCGGAGACCACAGCCATCGCCTTCCACTGATTACTGTCTATCTTTTCGACTGGTTTGCTTTTTAGTATTGTTTAATTTTAAATTATTTATATATATATATATATACAATAAAAAAAATTAATAAAAGATTCCAAGTACGATAAAATATAAATTAAGATGTACTATTACTAACACGGAAGGAAAATGACTACGTACATGTCTAACGACAAAAATAATTTTATTATTAAAATGGTATTTTAGTAATTAAAAAATATTTTATTAAAATTTATAATTTTAAATACAATAAAATTATCTTAAAATAATATTTTCAAAATTAGATCACATCATATGGTTTTCTGCTTCCGTGCAAACTCGTTGGTTGGTGAGGCGAGCGTTATTTTATTTATTATTATTATTATTTCCGAGCTGCGTGATCGGCGTTAGTTAGGCGTGCATTTTCACGACTAGGCCGGACTGGGCCTAATGGACCCTGGAATTGTGGGTCAGGCCTTATTGCTACCCACTTGACCTCTACGTCTTCAAACAACATTTTAAATATTTAATTTCAGTCAGCTGCAATGCAATTCCTAGTACATGCCGTTAATTTATATGTTGTTCGTGGTTCCGCACTTTTATATATATTCACCGATAACCTAATATTAATTGGAATTTATAATTCCATGCCCGAAAAATAAAGTTCTCGCGTGACATAAATTAATTAATTAAATAACATGGAAATGGTATTAACATTTAAATAAGGAAGAGGTACGAATGATACGGATGTACGAGATGCAAAGCGAGATGTTCAAAGATGTTGGACGTCAGCTCGACTTTAACATCTAAAAGAGAATTGAAAATTTCAGGAGAGAATTGAAAATTTTAATTTTTTTTATTATTAAAATATTAAAAATCTGAAAATTAAAATTTTACAAGACGGACCATTTGTGTAAAATTTAAAAAAATTTATATTTAATTTAAAAAAAATTAAAAATATTCTAAATTGTTAACATTCAACGATGAAAAAATTTCTACATTTTCATTTTCGTTAATTTCCCAGTGACGCAAACCCTCTTACCCCTTAGTCAATTTTAGAAGTTAAATGAAATTGAAATTAAAGGTAATTTCGTAAATAAAATTAAAATTACATGATAATTAAAATAATAAAAAATTATATGTTAAAATGTTTACCGTAATAATAATATTAAAAATAATTTTAAAAGTTAACTAAAATTAACATTAAATTAGGCTTGAAAGTTCGCATTTATTCCTCTTTTCCTGTAAAAAGCCGAATGGCATCGATTAAAGCATTGGGTCATTTGTATAAATTTAATTTTTATCACTCTCATTTAATGTGTTCATACAATTAACACGTTTCCTCGCTCGTGACCTATTATTTTATGTCTATAAATGGTTAGGAATTGATGTGTACAAATTTATTATGATATCATGTAAAATTTTAATGTAAAATTAATTAACTAAAAGTAAGGAGATTGTCAATCTCTCTATTTTATTTAACATGAGAATATTTAACACTTATAAATTTTATTTAGTTTACTAGAATGATCTGTCATTATATACACTCAAATTTTCTTTATTACAAATAATTAATATTCGACACGAAACTTTGAATTAATGTACAAAGTCTTCTCCGCTCGCATTCATGCGTGAATCAACGTAGAAAGTCTTACCAAACTGTGGCGCCTAATTCGGAATCCGGAAGAATCACGAAAGCTGCCGACAACGGTAATTAATCCAAATGAAATTAATATGTTCTAAAAGGCTTGTTTATCATAAAAATAACACTTTTGTCTGAATTGAAGTAAAGGTTCAACTGCGATTTTTGTCGGGTACAATAATCGGGTCAAAAAATAAACCGGAGTCCAACGAATTCACGTGGTCCGGAAATAAAATGTTTTCTTTTATTTATTTATTTTATTCCACAGCGACTTCTACCGTAAGATTTATAAAAATAAAATAAAATAAAATAAATTTCCCGGGCAAAAGATTGCGATTACATTTGACGGGAACGCGGACGTCGAGATTTTTGACTATTTGTTTAATATAAAGTATTAAAGAAAAACGTGGGTTTCATTTTAGAAAAATATAATATAAAATATTATACGATGTAGGTTTCATTTGAAATTTTTGTTTTTAAAAAAAACTATAGAAAAGAAAATTGAGAAAAACTATAAAAAATTAGAAAAAATAATTAGTTTTGTAAACAAATTTATGATTTTATGCATTGCTGCGTATTTGTTTTGGACATGGGAAACTAGAAAAGATACGTTTGATTACGGTAACATAGTCATTTTTTAATATAATTTTTTATCGTATCTTTTAATTATATCAATATTAAAAAATATAATTTAACTATTATACGTATTTTATTTAAATATTAAAAATATATTTGCCTATCTCTAAAGTTTGTGAAATACAATATACATACAATCATGAAATTATTTTTTACATAAATATGTGAATTATTTTTATATACATGAAATTATTTTTTACATAAATATGTGAATTATTTTTATATACATGAAATTATTTTTTACATAAATATGTGAATTATTTTTATATACATGAAATTATTTTTTACATAAATATGTGAATTATTTTTATATACATGAAATTATTTTTTACATAAATATGTGAATTATTTTTATATACATGAAATTATTTTTTACATAAATATGTGAATTATTTTTATATACATGAAATTATTTTTTACATAAATATGTGAATTATTTTTATATACATGAAATTATTTTTTACATAAATATGTGAATTATTTTTATATACATGAAATTATTTTTTACATAAATATGTGAATTATTTTTATATACATGAAATTATTTTTTACATAAATATGTGAATTATTTTTATATACATGAAATTATTTTTTACATAAATATGTGAATTATTTTTATATACATGAAATTATTTTTTACATAAA
>JAMKPZ010006074.1:0-15548 GCA_024699675.1 Amphibolis antarctica | reverse complement strand
ATAAAGAATTTCATCTATGAGGAACATTAGTACTAAATGTTTTATGAGGTAAACCAAATAACTCACATAGAAGATGAAAGTCATGTATATGTCTACCTACACTTTCAATATAATGTATTGCATCTCTTATATTATCAACATAAATTCTTAAATCTGAAATAATTACTTGTACAATAAGATTAATAATATAACACATACATCTTTGATGAAATAATTCAAAATCTATTGGTGGATTTAATCTACTTTTAAACATAAGAATTGTGGCAGTAGTATTGGCAGCATTATCGAAAGTAATACTACCAACTTTATTTTTTATACCATATAAATCAAAAATTTCCGTAACATTAGAAAAAATATTTTCAGCAGTATGAGGATATGCAATTTGTCTAAATTCTATTAATCATTTTTGTAAAATCTAATTATTATCAATAAAATGAACAGTTATAGCAATATAACCATTTTTATTTTTAACCTCTCATATATCTGATGTGCATGCAATACAAGTTATAATTGCACCTATTATATTAATAAGTTTAAGTTTGAGTTTGTTAAATACGTCAATAATATCTTTCCTAGCAGTGTTCTTAGATACAATCTTATATTGTGGACAATTGATTAGTAACATATTCTCTATAAAATTTATTTTCATTAAAATTAATAAGCAAATTAGCTGAACAAATTAATTTAGCATATGCCTCTATGATAATCATAACTCTATGATGAAAGATTACCACTTTAAGTAAAATAAAGTTGACTTTAAATTATTTTATCTTTATTGTCTACTTTTACATGTAATTATATGCCCATTTAAATGACCAGTACAGTTAGAGCTTTTGTAAGAAAAGTCAATATTATAGATGTTGTAGAATACCCTCTTCTTCATAGTGCCATCTTCCATGGTCTTTATCTTTATTGTAAAGTTGCTCCAAATATGAGCTCTTCTTTGTGACTTTGTTGGCATTGATGAAGATCCTTCCATAGATTGTGACACTTCAACTTGATGAAGATATCTTGTCTTTCGTCGTAAGCCATTTGTAAAAGTGAAATTAAAAATTGAAAAGATAGAAAATTATTATTTACGATTATAAATGAAAAATGAAAAATTAAATTATTGAGAGAAAAGATTGAGAAATTTTTTGTTGAAAAAAATTGAGAGAAGACTGAAGAGACAAAAGAGTGGAAGAATGAGAGCTTGAAACTTGAAATAACAGAATCACAAATTCACAATCAGTTGAAACTTAAAAATTGAAATGTTGTTTGTTGGGTGAATGAATTAATGATTCATCCACCCATTTTATAGTTGAGTTGAGACTGAGAGCATTCGTTGTCCCATTGTTCGTTGGAGCAACAGACTACTCGTCGGACGCAACGACCAATAGTCAACGGGCAGTCGCCACTCGCCAATTGACCTCCAATGGGCCACTCACTAACTCGCTGGAGACACAATGGGCATTCCACCTCAGACCACCAACGAGCCACTCACTATTGGCAATGGGTAGTCGACCTCCAATGGTCGTCCAATCGCACGATGCCTCTAGGCCCTCCACTTTCCCCTCGCCCCCTCGGGCCTTAGCGGTGCTCGGCCCTCGCCCCCTTGGGCCTTAGCGGTGCTCGACCCTCACCCCCTCGGGCTTTAGTGGTGCTCAGCCCTTGCCCCCTTTGCCGATCCATGCCCCCCTCCCCTCGTTGGCTCGCCCCCTCCGCCAATCCGTGTAGACTACGGTCATGCCCCCTCCCCTCACCTCCTTTGCTAATTTGTGCCCCCCTTCCCTCGTGGCCTCGCCCCCTCTGTCGATCGACTCAATCTGTGTTGTGCCCCCCTCTCGTTGTCGACTCGTCCCCTTCGCCGATACATGCAGACTGTGCACCCCTACCCTCGCAATCGCCCCTTCCACCGATCTATGTGGACTGCGATTGTGCCCCTTGTACCCTCTCTTCCATCCGATGATCACTCGGAAGCCCACGAGGTTCCATCGGTAGGGCCAACAGATGAGCCGAGGTATAGAGAATGAAAAGAGTGTTTATAAGGAGTGCACCGCCATGTAGGGCAGATGACTCGTGACATGGAGTCGCCACCTTATTTTTTTTGAAGAAATAAGGAAATCCAGATGGGTAAGGATTCGTCCACCATTAAAGGGATAAAAACACAGAAACATAAAAAAACAGTGTAAAGTAGTGTAAAAATGAATGATATCTTTGTGAAAATGAGAGAAACTAGATAGGAGACTCAAGGTACTATTGAGAAAGGTGTTAGGCAGCCCTAGATAGCCTGGCTAATCTTGACCACTCTCTGGCTCTAAGCAGGAATATGATACTAGTCAGCTTTGCCTACGTCGACAAGGATTCATATTGACGACTTCATCTTGGAGGATTCACCAAGGTATCGAGAGAAGTAGTGTTACTCCTTTTGGTAAAACAAATGGGAAACCGTCGATGCAAGGATTCATGCAAGATCCGGTGAGAAAAGGGAAGAGGTAAAAGGCACGACAACTACCGCTATGGACCATTGGCTAAAGAGTCGAAGGTCTAGTGAGATTGTCGGTCGGCATGTCAAAAATCCGAGTGTGGGGCCAGATTCTACCTAGTGCATTGCGTCTCTTTCTAAGTGCAAGGATTCAAGCACCTAACCTAGCCTGGGTTGGCAAGGATTCATGCCAATGGCCTCATCTTAGAGGATTCACCAGGGCATCGGGAAGAGTAGCCTTACTCCTTCTGGTAAAACAAATGGGAAACTGGTCGGGTGCAAGGATTCATGCACCCAGCTTGGCCTGAGTTGGCATGCCAATGGCCTCATCCTGGAGGGTTCACCAGGGCGTCGGTACTCCTCCTGGTCACAACAAAACAGGAAACCATAAAACACGTTAGTGCGAGGATTCACGCGAGATCTGGCGAGAGGAGGGAAAGGATAAAGGACATGACAGCTACCGCTACGGACCGTTGGTTGAAGAGTTGAAGGTCTGGTGAGACTATCAGTTAGCCTGTCCTTCTAGGTGCAAGGATTCATGCACCCAGTTTTGAAAGATAGGAGAGGTGGGAAACCTTCAGGGAGACAGTCGTCTGTAAGTGGAGATGATGCATCCTGATAGGGGCCCAACGTTTACGATAAAGAAACATTAGAAAATATGATAATATAATCGTTAAACGCGTAGAGAAACAAGAGTTCTTGCATAAAAACCTAGAAAATGGACCACGATGAAATTGGTTTCGACCCGTCCTTGGAGGATTCACCAAGTAGGGAGGAAAGATGTTAGTACCTTTCGGAAGCATATCCGAAGAAATGAACCCGAGAGTATCCTTCGACCTTCCCACCTGTGCGTGGGGAAGGTCAAATCCGATCATGGTTACAAGATGTATGAAAGCAAAAGAAAAGAGAATACGGTGAGAGAGAGGAGGAGGCAGTCCTCCTTGGTGCGCGTAGCATTGTGCGGCCCTAGGGAGGGGGCTCCTCTTGTCGGAGGCATGGAAGGTTACCTAAAAGGGAGGCTAGTGACAGTCGAATGATGCTCACTTCGGTCGACGCTCTCAAGGGTTGTCCTTCCTTTGGGAGTTCGGAAGAGAGTCCTCAACAAAACCTCGAAAAAGTTTTTTTCTTGCATGGAAAGGATGTGTACCCTTATATAGGGAATTACCTTCCATACATGGTGATCCAAAGATGGTATCCTAGGGTACGTTTCGAATTTCACCTCGTGATTTACACCATTCATTAAGCACAAGATTTAAGTGATTGATCCTGCGACGCCTTGACGTTCACATTGAAATGTATCACTCGGACGTCAGTCGGTGGTTAGGGCCAATGTGCCTACCACCGAGAAGAAGGTATCGGCTGTCGAGATCAAACCCAGTCATGGGTCTGGTGTGCTAAAAGGTTCAGCATCCTACTGGGAGAGCGCTCGGTGTCTCAGTTAGGGGTTGGAACTTAGCTCATGATTCAGGGGATTAGCATAGTTTCCCTTTTCACCAAAGGAAAATCAATTGTTCTACTAAAAGTCTACTAAAATCGGAGAGTTAGCCTTAACTCTACGATGAAATTGGGAATTTAGCAAAATGTCCCAAATGTGCAGATTCAAGGGGGAAATGCGACGACCGGTAGCTGGGATTGGGTACTAGCTTGTGGACCAGTTGTTGTGTACTTCACCCCAAAACCTGAGCTTGGCCGAGTGGGAAGGGGTAATGAGATTTACCCTACGGTCGTATGGAACATTACAGGATTTACTTTACGCTTGGCCGTAACTTTACGAGTTTTACTTTACGGCCAACCGTAACACTACGAACTTTACTCTACGATTGACCTGAATTAAGGAATGGAAGTGCGGAAAATGGTAGATCAACCGATACATTCATCTCGAACGCCAGTTAATACCTAGATAGTGTGCTCTAATGGAAGCACCTAGACACCGCAAGATCATTTTAGCCTTGTTTAAACCCCACGCCTAATGAGTGGTGTAAATCCCAAGGTAGAATACAAAGTAGACCTTGAGATACCAAATCAGTATCCACAAAGGCATAGGAAAGGACCCCTATATAAGGGCGCGCCACTTCCATGAAAGGCAGGCTTCTAAACCTTGTGTGGGGAAGGTCAAATCCGATCATGCTTACAAGATGTATGAAAACAAAAGAAAAGAGAATACGGCGAGAGAGAGGAGGAGGCAGTCCTCCTTGGTGCACGTAGCATTGTCCAGCCCCAGGGAGGGGGCCCCTCTTGTCGAAGGCATGGGAGGTAACCTAAAAGGGAGGCTAGTGATAGTCAGATGATGCTCACTTCGGTCGACGCTCTCAAGGGTTGTCCTTCCTTTGGGGGTTCGAAAGAGAGTCCTCAACAAAACCTCGAAAAAGCTTTTTTCTTGCATGGAAAGGATGTGTACCCTTATATAGGGAATTACCTTCCATACATGGTGATCCAAAGATGGTATCCTAGGGTACGTTTCAAATTTCGCCTCATGATTTACGCCATTCATTAAGCACAAGATTTAAGTGATTGATCCTGCGACGCCTTGACGTTCACATTGAAATGTATCACTCGAACGTCAGTCGGTGGTTAGGGCCAATGTGCCTACCACCGAGAAGAAGGTATCGGCTATCGAGATCAAACCCAGTCATGGGTCTGGTGTGCTAAAGGGTTCAGCATCCTACTGGGAGAGCGCTCGGTGTCTCAGTTAGGGGTTGGAACTTAGCTCATGGTTCGGGGGATTAGCAGAGTTTCCCTTTTCACCAAAGGAAAATCAACTATTCTACTAAAAGTCTGCTAAAATCGGAGAGTTAGCCTTAACTCTACGTTGTAATTGGGAAGTTAGCAAAATGTCCCAAATGTGCGGATTCAAGGGGGAAATACGACGACCGGTAGCTGGGGTTGGGTACTAGCTTGTGGACTAGTTGTCGTGTACTTCACCCCAAAATCTGAGCTTGGCCGAGTGGGAAGGGGTAATGAGCTTTACCCTACGGCCGACTGGAACATTACAAGATTTACTCTACGCTTGGCCGTAACTTTACGTGTTTTACTTTATGGCCAACCGTAACACTACGAACTTTATTCTACGATTGACCTGAATTAAGGAATGGAAGTGCAGAAAATGGTAGATCAACCGGTACATTCATCTCGAACGCTAGTTAATACCTAGATAGTGTGCTCTAATGGGAGCACCTAGACACCGCAGGATCATTTTAGCCTTGTTTAAACCCCACGCTGAATGAGTGGTGTAAATCCCGAGGTAGAATACAAAGTAGACCTTGAGATACCATATTAGTATCCACAAAGGCATAGGAAAGGACCCCTATATAAGGGCACGCCACTTCCATGAAAGGCAGGCTTCTAAACCGTGCATGGGGAAGGTCAAATCCGATCATGGTTACAAGATGTATGAAAACAAAAGAAAAGAGAATACGGCGAGAGAGAGGAGGAGGCTGTCCTCCTTGGTGCACGTAGCATTGTCTAGCCCCAGGGAGGGGGCTCCTCTTGTCAGAGGCATGGGAGGTTACCTAAAAGGGAGGCTAGTGACAGTCGGATGATGCTCACTTCAGTCGACGCTCTCAAGGGTTGTCCTTCTTTTGGGGGTTCGAAAGAGAGTCCTCAACAAAACCTCGAAAAAGTTTTTTCTTGCATGGAAAGGATGTGTACCGTTATATAGGGAATTACCTTCCATACATGGTGATCCAAAGATGGTATCCTAGGGTACGTTTCGAATTTCACCTCGTGATTTACACCATTCATTAAGCACAAGATTTAAGTGATTGATCCTGCGACGCCTTGACGTTCACATTGAAATGTATCACTCGGACGTCAGTCGATGGTTAGGGCCAATGTGCCTACCACCGAGAAGAAGGTATCGACTGTCGAGATCAAACCCAGTCATGGGTCTGGTGTGCTAAAGGGTTCAGCATCCTACTTGGAGAGCGCTCGGTGTCTCAGTTAGGGGTTGGAACTTAGCTCATGGTTCGGGGGATTAGCAGAGTTTCCCTTTTCACCAAAGGAAAATCAACTATTCTACTAAAAGTCTGCTAAAATCGGAGAGTTAGCCTTAACTCTACGATGAAATTGGGAAGTTAGCAAAATGTCCCAAATGTGCGGATTCAAGGGGGAAATGCGACGACTGGTAGTTGGGGTTGGCTACTAGCTTGTGGACCAGTTGTCGTGTACTTCGCCCCAAAACTTGAGCTTGGCCGAGTGGGAAGGGGTAATGAGCTTTACCCTACGGCCGACTGGAACATTACAAGATTTACTCTACGCTTGGCCGTAAAGTAACTTTACGAGTTTTACTTTATGGCCAATCGTAACACTACGAACTTTACTCTACGATTGACTTAAATTAAGGAATGGAAGTGGGAAAATTGTAGATCAACCAGTACATTCATCTTGGACACCAGTTAATACCTAGATAGTGTGCTCTAATGAGAGCACCTAGACACCGCAGGATCATTTTAGCCTTGTTTAAACCCCACGCCTAATGAGTGGTGTAAATCCCGTGGTAGAATACAAAGTAGACCTTGAGATACCATATCAGTATCCACAAAGGCATAGGAAAGGACCCCTATATAAGGGCACGCCACTTCCATGAAAGGCAGGCTTCTAAACCCTAAGGAGAAAGAACCCAAAGAGTGCTGACAATGAAGAGGATCCCTTCTAACCGTCACTGGAGCTTCTTTTAAGTAAAATATGATGCCTTCGGTGAGGGGAACTCTCCCTTGGTGTTGCACAATGCTACGCGCACCAGAGAGGATGACCTCCTTTCCTCCCTCACTATAACTTTCTTTATAGTAGCTTTTTTTTTTCTTCATGGAGATGCACCCTCTCCAACGCACGAGTGGAAGGTTGGAAGGTGCTCTTGGGTGCAGTCCTTCGGGGATGCTTCCGAAAGTCACCTGCACCCTCTCTCCCTGCTTAGTGAATCCTCCATGGATGGGTCGAGAACTATTTTGATGTGGTTTTCCATTTGGGTTCTCCTTCCAATGACTTTCCTCATGAGAACCCACTCTTCTTTATGTGCTTACTGGATGTTTTCGCCATGTTTTGTTATTGCATGTCATGTGCGTTCGATCATTGTCATTGCATGTCATCTTTTCTCTCGTATGGCTGCCTTCCCATGGATTTCCCTGCCTCTCCAATCTTTTGAAACTAGGTGCATGAATCCTTGCACCCAGAAGGGGAGGCAGCATGTCGAGCTGAATCCTCCCCCGCACCCAGATTTTGGTGGGCCGATCAGTAGTCTTACCAGACCCTTGGCTCTTCAACTAGCGATCCTTAGTGGTAGCTACCATGAAGAGCAACATCGTCTTGGTGGTCTTCTGGTGAAGAGTAACAGTCTCACACCCTAAGCAGGTGAACGTGACCAGCCAACCACATCATCATCTGGAACCCCCTCCGATTTCCTCTTCCTGGCAAACTGACAGTTGGTGTATTCACCTGACCTTCTACCATGCAACTACTGTGTGTTTTTATCTCTCCTCTCCTCCCATCGAGTTTCACGTGAGTCCTTGCACCAACGGTCTCGTTTTATTTTCCCAGGAAGAGTAATGCTACCCCTCCCAATGCCCTGGTGGATCCTCCAAGATGAAACTGTCAGCATGGTTCCTTACTGACTTAGGTCAGGCTGATTAATACGTTCTCTTTTGGAGCCGAAGAGAGGTCAGGACTACCCGGACTGTTTGGGGGTGCGTAACACCTTCCCTAATAGTACCCTGAGTCCTTTATCCAATTCTCTCATTTTCACAAACACCTTTCATTTTCACGATACTTCATGTCGTTATTTTATGTTTCTGAGTTTTTATCCTTTTTGATGGTTGATGAATCCTTCTCTATCAAGTTTTCCTTGTTTTCTACGCAAAAATAAGGTGACAACTCTGTGTCATGAGTTATCCATCTCGCATGGCATTGTACTCTACATAACCACTTCCTTTCTTTGTACCTTGGCCCATCTGCCAGCCCTATCGATGAAAGTTCATGGGTCTCTAGACGATCTTCGGATGAAAGAGAGGGTGCAGAATAAACATTTAAGTCCTTTGACTCTTCAATAGATGTAGTCTTTTGAGCCCAAATTTTAGTAAGAGACCTAAGGATTTTTTTGACTACTTTTTCTTCAAAATTCTTGCCTAAGTCCTTTTAAAGAATTTACAATCTCAAGAAATGGAGAAAACATGTCAGAAATACATTTATTTTCGTACATTTTAAACAACTCATATTTGTGTACTAACATATTAATTTTAGACTCTTTAACTTGGTTAGTACCTTCATTGGCAACTTCTAACACATGCCATACATCATATGCAGTTTTATAAGTTGAAACGTTATTATATTGATTGTAAGATAAAATACAAAACAGAATATTAAGCCCTTAGTATTAAGTGTTATTTTCTCATTTTCATCATAAGTCCATGTATCAAATAGAGAAATAACTAACACCATAAGATTGCTAATTATGTGCCAAAATTTAAAGTCAATTGATTGAAAGAATACTTGCATCCTATATTTTCAGTAGCCATAATTACTACCATCAAACATAAGAGGATGAGTGGTAGACTATCCTTCAGTCATGACTATAACATCGTTTGAAAAGTTATTTGTCATTTTATTTCAGTCAATAAAATAATAAAAGGCAGTTTATACTGAAATAAACTAGGCAGTGAAGTCCTAAATAACAATAAAGAATTAAAAATAAATCTCTTATACCAATTGTAGGATCATTTTAATAGAGTTTAGGATCACAAGAGGGGGGTGAATTGTGTCTTTAGAATAATTAAACTCTAACAAATAATAAGAACACAATCACATAGAAAATTTTAGAAAAATCTCAATTTTATTCAACAAGATTTATTACAACATTTAAGCACAAATCCCTTCTAGTGGATTCAAATAAAACTTTTAGATTCAATCAAGAAGAGTAAGAAGAGACGATTTTTGCTTCACAAATAAAGCAAGTTTTACACAAAGCTAAAATTTGAATTCCTTCTTTACAAAATCAAACTATTTAGCACAACTCTTACTTGAACAACAATCTTGAATCTTCACTTTTGATCTTCAACCTCGAACTAACTTCAATTTGAAACTTTGAACCTTGAACATCTTCTTCGAGTTGAACTTGATCTTGATCTTCAAACTTGATCTTGATCTTGAACTTGAGATAGAACAGTGTCTCTCAAATGCAATCTGAATGTTGTATCATATAGCCTAGTATTGCATCGTATTGTATCTTATTTCTCTCTTTCAGTCGAGTCTTCAAGTGTATTTATAGAGTGAAATACACTTCCTCCATCATGTCCATTATGTCAACTACGTCCACAAAAACTCTTAGACGTGTCTTTGAAATATTCAATAACTTTTGATTCATCCCACGTTCATACAGAATATGTGCTTTGTTTTTGTAATTTTTTTCTTTTACTTTTCTAGATTATTCTAGAATATCAACGACCCAATCATTCTTTTTTGAAATCTTCAAAGTCTACGATTGCATCTATGTTTTACCTGTAAAAGCTCAACCATGTCCCTACACAATTGCTTAAGAACGATTCAAATATAAAACATTGACATTCAATCATAAATTTCATTTATTTAGTCTTAGGTTTTTAACATTAAATTTCCAAAGATATTCAAACTTTTCACCTTAAAACTCTAAACAGCTATTCACGTTTCCTAAAACTAAATTTCACGTGTTTAACTTAAAAACTCACATGCCCCACTAAAACATCGAAGCCTACGTCATCTATTGCCTAACAGTTATGGTCGTTTAGTGTTAAAACACCTACACTGTTCACACACTACGTGCACTTTAAAATACACACACCCGACTCAAGAAATCACATGTTAATGTTAAAACGCCGATACACTGTTCATCAATTCCTAATGAGTTCGGTCTTCTAACATTACAACGCCAACTCTTTCATTACGTGTGAACTTAAAATTTCACGTGACATTCTATCATTGATTTACGAACTATATTCATATTTAACACTCATTTAAATAACACTATAGCCTACCGAATATCAAACTTAAGTGTTTAAAAAATAAATATACTTAATCCACTAAATTAAACACTTAACCTATATCGAAAATACAAGTGTTAAATAATTAAAAATTAATTACCATAATATTTCTAGATAATTCCAGTTATGTCTAAAAATATTATAAGTAGATAATTAACAAATATAATTATGACTTTAAATACCCATCAAACATTATTAAAATATTAATTAACCATTCTTCAACAAAACATAATAATCAACAAAAACGTAGTGGAACATGATAATAATGGCAAACGATCTAGCTATTGCAGGAACACCCATACCTAAAAAATTGTAGATAGCAACAATATTAAATAGTTTGCCACATACTTTTGACATGGTGACCACATCTCTAAGGTCTACCACAATTCAGCTTATTGAATTACAAGCAAAGTTGGGAACTAAACAAGAAATCATGGCTAGTCGGAAACGTTTTGAAACCATTCTGGAAGAGGTGAATGCTACTTTTCAAAAGCCAAGATTTGAAAAGAATCAGAAGAGGAAATATGGAAAAAATAATAACAGGTCAAATCAATCACAGAGAAAGAAGATACAAGGTTCTTGTCATGCATGTGGCCAATTTGGTCATTACAGGGTAAATTGTGGGTGAAAATCAAGATAGGCCTATAAATAGAGATGAACAAACTCAAAATGGAAACGAACTGGAAATACTTGTTAGTAACAAAAGAATGAGATATCAACCTACATGGATGGATGATTATCATTTGTATTCTTGTGAGCTTTCTTGTTTATTAGTAGATATGGAGGAAAGTCACATGAAACCCATCTCAAATAGAGATGTTATGGAATCTCAGGAAAAAGATTTTTGGCTTGGAGCCATGAATGATGAGATTGATTCCATGAAAATGAATCAAGTATGGGAATTGTGTGATTTACCTGAAGGAAGGAAAGTTGTAGGATGCCAATGGATATTCCGAAAAAAGTTAAAGGCTGATGAGTTTATTGACAAATGTAAGGCCCCGTTAGTTGCTAAAGGCTCTATACAAAATTCGGGAATTGATTATTAGGAAACTTATTCACCAGTGGCTAAGTTCGCATCAGTAAGAATTATATTAGCTATTATTGCACATCTAGACTTGGAATTACATCAAATGGATGTAAAAACTACATTTCTAAATGGTGATTTGCAAGAAGAAATTTAGTTTTCACATGGAAGGACATGAGGATAAAGTGTGCAAATTAAATAGGTCAATATATAGTTTGAAACAAGCATCTAGACAATGGTATCTCAAGTTTCATGATACAATTGTTAGAATGAGATTTGTTTCAAATAGGTTAGATTACTGTGTATATGTCAGGAAAAGTAGGAGCAAGTTTGTTATATTATCCCTATATGTGGATGATATTTTACTTGCTAGAAATGATACTAACATGTTAAATAAAATTAAAGAGGAACTTAGCTTAAAGTTTGAGATGAAGGACATGGAGGAAGCATCCTATGTTCTTGGAATTCAGATCCTTAGAGATCAGAAGTCTAGGATATTGAGTATAAGTCAGGAAAGATATCTACGTACGGTACTAAAAAGGTTTGGAATGGAAAGTTGTTCATTGGCCCAAACACCATATGTTTTTGGGAAAGACTAAGTAGGGACCAATATCGTGGAAAGGGGAAAGAACCTTTAAGAGTACCGTATGCTCAAGTGGTTGGAAGTTTGATGTACGCTATGTTGTATACTAGACCAGACATGGCATATGCTATTAGTCTTATTAGTAGATATCAAAGTAACTCCAGAATAAAACATTGGAAAGCTATCAAAAGAATAATAAAATATTTAAAAGGAACATTGCACCATAAGCTTACAAATCAAGTAGATGAATTAGAAATGCTTGGTTATATAGATGTAGATCTAGGAGGTGACAAAGATGATGGAAAGTCTACTTCAGGACAAGTGTTCATCTTTGGAGGTGCAGCTATATCTTGAGGTAGTAGGAAGCAAGAGTGTGTGGCAAAATACACATAGGAAGCAGAATATATTACCTATAATATAGTTGCATCACATGCTGTTTGAATCAAGAGATTTTTGAATGATTTAGATCTTGATCTGATCAATGGTCTAATAGAAATGTTCTGTGATAACCAAGCAGGAATTAGTTTGATTCATAGTGGTGCAAATAGTTCAAGAGGACAACATATAAACATACATTATCACTATATTCGTGATATTGTTGGAAAGGGGGAAATACAATTAACTTATATACCCACAGATGATATGATTGCTGATTCTTTAACAAAAGGAATTCCAGCGGAAAAATTTATCAAGTTTGTGAACTTGATGGGGTTAAGGAATATTTCCATGGATGATGGAAATGAGGAACATTCTCATGAATAGTGGGAGTGGAAAATGGAAATTGCACGCTCCATGAATAGTGGGAATAGAAGTTAACATCTCTATGCATGGAAGCGTGGTCTTCATGACCAAGTGGGAGATATAAATGTGTGGTTATAAATACCACAAAAGGAAATAACGGATACAAAATTAAATTTTAATCAATTATATTGATTTGTTGCCAAAACTGGAATTGGAGTGGTTGGGGGCAAAGGAAGGTGAAGGATCATTGGCTCCTCTATATATGTAGGTGGAGGTTAAGAGGAATAGGACAATCAAGAATACATACTCTCCTCCACCACCTTTACCATCACCAGAGCCCTCAAAGTTTACTGGAAATTCTTCCATCCTTACTAGTGAACAACCAACACATTAGCTACTTAATTATCAAAAGTCATAATGAATCATTTAAGTATTATTTAATTTTTTGAAATTATTAAAATTTGGTATTCATCCTCTTATAATGAAGCCATACAATCCTAACATGTTTGACTATGGAGAATAATGGGAAAATGAAATTTCATACCTAATCTTTGAGAAAATTAGTTAAGTAATTTTTCATGTTGAAGTTGCCATTTCATAATATATATTTTATTAATTTCCACAAAAGATCTCCACACAATATGTTATTATTTCGTTTCCATGGAATTGGTGATATATATATATATATAATTGGTGTGGACCTTCTTCATCTTGTAAGCTGGCTTCTCCACGTTGATTAACAAAAGCAACATAGCTTGGAAGAGTAATTTTTGTCAAGGATGGCACCTTGACTGTTAAAGTATCCACTTGTAAGGTTGCTTAGTGTTCTTTCTAAAAGACATTCATGAATTGACCTAATGCTTAACAACAAAGGAGCCACTAATAGATGAGTTTACCAACCAGTCTTAAAGAGTTAGCTATTGTGTAGGTAGTTGGCTAGCTACTATGTCATCACAACAAGACAACGAAATTTCACACTTAAATCATTGAGTAGATTTAGCTAATCTTCTCAATGAAATATTTAATTCCAAAGTAATTTCACATGTAGAAATAGTCATTGTGAAATATTTGATTTCTCTAGCTAGCTAGAAGATCCCGCGGCCGATATACATGTGTTTGTCTCTACATTTTCAATTGAATAAGTGACTTATCAGTATACATAACATAAGCTACGTATCTTCCTCTTGTGTGGCAGTTTCTCCAATCTAAATCACAAAAATGAAAGCTTGAAAGAGTCATTAATTTCCGTTAAAGAAAGCACCTTGACCATCATAGTATTCTAAGTGCCTAGGTGTATGCATATGGTTTTAATTCCTTCACAATGTTCTATATGTGGGACGTTCATGAATAGACCTAATGATTAACAACAAAAGAGTTTTCTCGTCTATTATAATAACCTAATAGGTGAGTTTACCAACCAGTCTTATATATATATATATATATATATATATATATATATATATATATATAGTCAATTGGATCCTTAAGGATATGTTGTTTATCATATTCTAATGATTTTCAATGGTTGCCTTCAAAGATTAATTTGCAGTAGTTAAACAAGATTTTTCTAACAAATTTAGAATATGATCCATTGGGAAATAAACATTAATTAATCCATGCTTAAAATTAGCAATTTCATGAACTCTCCCACAGTCCTTGATGCTTCTAAATTAAAAGAGTACTAGCTAGAGAGAAGTTTCAATTTATTCTAGCATGTTAATCAAATTGTCTCTAACTTGCAATATGATCATTCGCATATGCCGAAACAAACATACGAGTATTATATATTATTATTGTAAGTAAATAGAGAATAATTTAACCTACATAGTGAATATATTTAAGGTTTACAGCCATTTCATTAATGGTCTGGAAGCATTTTGTTTTATGGGTCGTTGATCTGCAAAAACAATCGGGCATGTGTGCGCTCCCACGAAATCGTCACTACGCACTGCATGCGTTTAATTAACTGGTCAAAAGAGAGAAGAAACATTGTTTCTGGGCGCCATGTCGTGGCCATTATATTTCAGAGCAGATGCAACGTTCCGCATTGCATGCACGTACGTACGCCCCATGCAGTGGTATGTAGAACGCCCCATGGGGATCGCTCGGTGATTGATGTCGTTGTTGTTAATATTGCATGTTATTACTTCAACTCTGATTTTTGAAGTCAAATCTGTAGACATATATAGATATATACATATATACATATATATATATATATATAGAGGGCACGGGCCAACAGAACTTGATTCTGTAGGTATTCGTCGATCGTGAGATCGACGGGTAAAATTTAAAAACTTAAAAGTTACTTTCTCTCTTACAGGTGAAATTTAAAAATGCACTCTCTCTTCATCTAAAAAGACATGTACACTCTCTCTCCTTAAACTTTAAAACTTCGCCCATGTACGTATATTTTGAATCATTGTGTTAATTAACCTATGAATTTTAATTAATCATTTATTGATTACAAATATAGTGATTAAGATTTTTTAAGTGCTTAATTAACATATGCATTAATTTATTATTTTAATATGTTGGAGTAAGTGATTAATAAATTATTTAAATCAATGACTTAAATTTTTGATGAAGTGATAATACATTTGTGTGGTTTTGTATTTTATATTTTTAATTAATTGATTTAATTATTAAATCTATCTTCAATTTATTTGTGAAATATTCTTATAATTTGTAAAATCCTTAATGAAAATATTAGGGTGGATTTGATTTTTAATT
>JAMKPZ010006068.1:0-10671 GCA_024699675.1 Amphibolis antarctica | reverse complement strand
TGGCCTCATCGAGATCCAATCAGAAATGACTAGACCATGGATGCCATTGAGAAGAAACCAACACCTGGGAAAAAGAGAATTCCCTTGGACCCAATGGCTCCACCAAGATCTGGTCATGCTTGATCAAATTGCTAATGTTATTGAGAGGCAGCATTGCATCTAAGGGGAAAAGGGAAATTGGGTAAGTCAAAAACACACAAAAGGAATTTTTGGGTATAACGAGAAGTGGGTAAAATTCTTGCGCCAGGTGGCTTCATTGGAATCCGGTCATAATTAGTTAGACTTGTAATGCTGTTAGAGAGCAACAACACACTCAAGGAGTGTTGATTTACATGTTTCAGTTCATAGTTGTATAGTCATTTTCTTATCGTACATCTTAATTATAGTCTTTGTTTCGTTTCCCAAACTCAAGTGCTCCATTTAAGCTACTGGCACCAATTGTAATTATATTTAAGCCTTATAAGGCCCCTCAGCCGATAAAGAGATTCTGAGAGTTTTTTCCTATATCCTCTTTCGCTGCCTCCACTACAATGTCTCTAACGTCCCTACAACTTTGGTTCCATTCATGAATTTGCACATGGTATCAGAGGTTTGCGACACAAAGAATTTTGTCTCTTTTGGTGAGATCCATCCCTTTTCTCTCTAATTTATAGTTGGTTGGTTGAAGAACACCTCGTTCATTTTGTGGGTGTTGTGCTGTCGTTTCATTGATATCTCTTTATGCTTCGCCCTTTTCTTTCATGTTGGCATGGAGGATTCTAGTGAAAATGTTTCCACTATCGATTTCGAAACAATTGACTACAACCTTTCTTTCATTAGTAGTTCAGAAAACCCAAATGTCATCTTGGTTCAAAAGAAATTAAATGGGGAAAACTACATTTCTTGGGCCTACATCATGTGAAAAGCTCTCAATACTAAAAATAAGTTTGTTTTTGTGGATGATTTTAGTCCCCAACTTGATGCCACTAATGATCCTAAAAAATATCATTAATGGATAGATTTAATGATGTGGTTAGCACTTGGATCATTAATGCCATGGACATAGCAGAGAGTGTCTCCTATATGAATCTTGTTAGTGATGTATAGAAAAATCTTAAATCTAGATTCTCACAAATCAATTAGACTAAAATTTTTCAATTAACACAAGCTCTGGCTAAGACAATTCAAAGTCAACAATCTGTTACTTCTTATTACACTAAATTAAAAACTCTGTGGGATGAACTAGCCTATTACGAACCTATACCCCCTTGTACTTTTGGAGTAGTTAATATTTTCCAAGACAAAATTGAACATCAAAAGGTCATGTAGTTCCTTCTTGGCCTTAATGAAACCTTTTTTACTATGAGGGGGCAAATTTTGTTGAATAGCCCTTTGCCTAGCATGGATTGTGTCTACAATCTTGTCTTACAAGAAGAAAAACAGTGTGGTGTAGCACACTGTATGGGTTAAATTTATCTTACTATTTAAGTGACATTTCGTGCATATTATGATCTTGTTATGGAAAATATGATGGATTTAAATGAAATTACATGTATATGCATTTTATTGATCATGAATGTCAATTAACCTTAATTGAATGAAAATAAATGTTTTAAACCCATTTCCTATGTATTAGTGTTAAAAGGCATAAATCCATTTACTAGTTTTGTTATTTCCAACTCATGTTCTTCTAGTTTTATATTGTTTTGACTAGTTTACCTTATTATAGGTAAAAATGAAGGAAGGACATGGGCATAATGGGAATTCAAGTAAACCTCAAACCTATCCTTTAAAAGGAATGGTGGTGCATCCATGAGAACGGGGGAGAGACCCAACACATGCAGCCGCCAACCTCATCCCACACCCACGCGTGGAGGTGGAGAAGGAGCCTTTGAATTCGAGTTCTTCCACCTCTCAAGAGCCTTGTGAGTCCCCCTCTATCTGGTGCAACATCTTGGAGTTGATTATGCATGGAAGAAGAAGTCATGTGGTGCCCTTCATCCGGTGGAAGCTTGAAGACGTGTGTGTGGGAAGAGAAGTGGTGGTGCAGCCGTGAGAGGGGAGTTCTTTGGAGGCACCATACCATCTTGGAGGAAGATTCAAGGTCCTAGACATGTTTACAGTCGAAGGCAAGGGGTGACAGCCCTTGTTGAAGGTGCAAGGACGTGGAGGAACCCACCTTTGATTGGAATCCGAGTTGGGTGGAGTTGTTAAGGTATGTGTGTTGGGGAAGATCTTCTCCTAGCTAGGTGCATATTCATTCATTTAGATAAATATACAATTTCTATCACTGTAGGATGCATGTTTAGATTAGTTTTTAATTGTAGAAGTTCATTTCTATGTGTTTTGGATCTTTATTTCAAGTTATCAAATCATCTCTTGTGAATGATGTGAATGCTGTTAATATACTAACATTTAGATTAAGTTTTCTGTTCTTATGGTATTTTCGTGTGAATATGTACGAATGAATGATTCTAATATGTATTTACTTGTTATAGATGTATTTGTGCAGCTTTTGATAAAAATTAGATGTGTTTCAAGGGATTTGGGATAGATGGTTGATGGGTTCACGTAAAGCAGGAAGAATTCTGTAATGATAGACGTTACCCTATTTTGAGATCCCTGTAAAAGGCTTTATCTGTGGAGTTTTCCAATCATTTTTGATATGAAATTGTGTGGCTTTTAATGTAGTTTCATAATTTTATCTTATGGAATTTTTATGGAATGGTTTAAGATGATTTTCAAATTTATTTTAGCTGATGGGTTTTCTGCTCTAATTTCTGCTCTTAAACTTGGGAATGGACTGGATTGAAAATACGATTCCAGGAACATTATGTATGGAAACCGAGGCTTATGACATGCTATGGAAAGGGTTTGAAGTCTATTTTCCAATGGTTTCTGCTTCATGGTATTTCATTAAGTCTCTTGAAAGTTATAAGAGATTATTTATGAGTTTGCAAATTGATCTACAAATAGACAGATCTGCAAACCCACGTTCTAATGCACATTGCAGGGGCTTGACATTGAATTTCTCCTTGATTCTTTTTGAAAATTGATGTTACCTCGTTACAATTTAACTCAGTATTTTTATTGAAATTTTATGAGTACATTTATCAAGAGGAATAGAGTAATGGAGATAGGACAAATTGTTGGGGAAGCTCTTTTTTGTGCCTATTTTTAAATACAACTCCCTTACTTTGAAAGAATGAATCTTCATTTTGGTTTTAAATTAATTTTGTATGGAGTTTTATGTTCTTATTATGGATTTCAATGATTCTCTAGACTATCAGATTGACTTTTGGAACTAATTAATGATTTAAGATTTAGAAATTCAATTAAACACTAGTTCCCTGTAGATCGACCCGTACTCGTTGGAGTATTTCAATTACATCGTGTGCTTGTGAAGTTATAAATTTAAAACGATGTGTATGAGTCCTCTCAAACGCATACACACACGTCTTTAGCAATAATGGTGAGAACATGGTCATGTTGAATGTTAGGGGTAATCAAAATTTTCCCACTGATGGAGAGAACAAAAATCAAATTGTTGGCAGTAAAGGCTCCAAAAGTTCAAAAAGTTTTTTTTGTACCCATTGTGACAATCATGGTCATACTGTTGACAAGTGCTATTGGATAAAAGGATTCCCTCCAGACCACAAACTCCACAAAATGCTTCTAAACAAAACAATTTAGGAATAAAAATTTTGCTACTCCTACTGTCACTATTCCTACTGATATTAATAATAAGAATGCTCCTATTACGCAGGCCCAATATGAAAGTTTGATGAGCTTCTTGAACATGACAATTATTAAGGAACCCAATGGCTAGAATCCTATCAACGTCACAAGTATCAAGTCCTATTTCGATTCTAAATATTTAGCTAATTTTGCCAAACAATTAACTGCCTTTTTTGCTTCACTCAGTAAATTCATTTGGATTATTGACACTGGAGCTTCAAATCATATGTGTAGCAATGCTAATTTCATGCATCAAGTCAGAAACATTTCTGGTCAGTTTGTTAAAATGCCTAATGGTGGCCATGCTATAGTTAAGTCCATCGATAGTGTCAAGCTCAAACAGGAACTAAATCTCATAGGAGTTTTGTTTGTTCCAGAATTCGAATTTAACTTGTTATCTGTCAGCAAGTTGACCAATGATAATGACTATTTCTTGGATTTTTACTCCAGATTTTGTTTTATACAGGACCTTCAAATGAAGAAAATGATAGGTAAAGGCAAGAAAATTAATGGGCTATACATTTTTGTTGCTGAAGAAGGCCCATCAAGAGTTTTCAATACTGTCAACTAGGAAACGTGGCACAAGAGGCTTGGCCATATGGAGAACAATTGTGTTTTTGATGCTATCTTTGTTCCTGTTTCAAATAGATTTTTATGTCCTGTTTGTCCTTTAGCCAAGTTACAACACTCTTCTTTCTAAAATAGCATACATAGTAGTAATAGTGCTTTTGATTTGATTCATATTGACATTTGGGGAAAATTTCTCATTATTAGTCATACTAATTTTTCTTATTTCTTGACCATTGTTGATGATTATACTCGTTGTACGTGAGTTTTCCTTATGCGGCACAAAAGTAAGACATTCATGGTATTTAAGAACTTTATTTCTCTCGTGGAAAATCAGTTCAGTACTTGCATTAAGACCGTTAGGAGTGACAATGGTTATGATTTTTTGTCCAAGCAAATAATAGCTATGTTGAATGAGGAAGGGATAATACATCAACAATCTTGTCCGTACACTCCACAACAAAATGAAGTAGTTGAACAAAAGCATAAACACCTTTTGGAAGTTGCTCGAGCTTTACGAATCCAAGCTTCTTTACCCTTGAGATTTTGTAGTGAGTGTGTTCTCACTGCAGCCTTTCTAATAAATAAATTGTCTTCCCCTGTCTTACAAGGTAAATCTCCACATGAAATGCTATATGGAAAAGCTCCAAATTATGACTTGTTAAAGGTTTTTGGTTGCTTGGTGTATGTTGTAAATGAAACTATTAGATACAAATTTGACAATAGGGCGATCAAGGGTGTTTTCTTGGGTTATCCTTTCAAACATAAAGGTTATAAGATTTTTTATTTAGATACACAGAAACTCTTTGTCAACCGTCAAGTTTAGTTTCACGAGCACATTTTTCCATTTGCGGATATGCATAAAGAATAGCCAAGCCAATTTTCCCTTGTTTGAAGTTGTTGACAGTCCATTATCTTATCAATCTCTTCCAGGAGATTTAGTTCATCTAGAAATTGCGGATGTCCCTACTAAGCTTTGTGATAATGCCACTGAATTGTCTGTAGAACGAGCCACCATTGAAGATGAAGCCCCCTTGCAAAATGCTGACCTTGAGGAATGCTTGGATAATAACGACGACATGCTTGCTGAAGCACCTCATGAGCTAGTTGAAACCATTCCCAAAAGGTTGAACAGATCTCCATGTCCTCCGTCTTATTTGAATGATTACATATGCTCAAGTGTTTCTTTCAACACTCACCACCCACTTGCTGACTATATGGTTTTGAATAACACAAATGCTACTCACCATGTTTTTCTCTCCTATCTGTTGGTTGAAAGTGAACCACACAACTTCAACCAAGCACAGCAAGACGTAAGATGGTGTGACGCTATGAAGGCAAAGTTACAAGTATTAGAAGACAATTAAACCTGGGAGGTAGTTCCCTTACCCCCTAATAAAAGACTCATCGATTGCAAGTGGGTGTACAAAATCAAGTATAAGGCTGATGGTAGTGTTGAAAGATTTAAAGCATGACTAGTGGCTAAGGGATACACACAAAAGGAGGGCTATGATTATAATGAAACGTTTGCCCCGATGGCTAAACTCGTGACTCTCTAAGTATTGTTATCTATTGCTGTTACTAAAGGTTGGGTTCTACAACAATTAGATGTGAACAATGCCTTCTTGCACGGTGAATTAGAGGAAGAGGTATATATGCAATTACCCCCAAACTTTCTATTGAAGGGGAGAACCAAGTTTGCCATTTAAAAAGATATCTTTATGGACTAAAACAATCTTCCAAAAATTAGTATTTTAAGCTCACAAAAGTCCTACTGCAGATGGGTTTCAAACATTCCAGAGTAGATTACAGTTTGTTTGTTAAGAAATCTATCACTTCCTTTGTAGCTCTTTTGGTATACGACGACGACATCTTGCTTGTAGGAGACAACATTCATGAAATTAACCAACTCAAGCTTGACATTCAGATTTAAACTTAAAGACCTAGGTGCCTTAAAGTACTTCTTGGGCATTGAAGTACTGCACACAAGTACAAATATCTATTACCCTACTTTCCACCCAAATGATAGTTGGAGCTATTTAAGAGAATAACAAGTACATGAGACTCAAAAAATAAGTTGAAAATTATAATTAAAATATTAGAGTCACCACCTTATTTTACTTAAAAACAAGGAAAACAATAAGAGGAAGAGAATGTGCTCTTTAACTTAGGAATGAAATGTAAAATCTCCCAAGAAAATTAAAACAAGAGGTCTGCTACTTAGAGATAGTGAGTAAGGATCTAGGGTACTAGTGGGGAAAGTGTTAGGCACCCCCAGCCAGCTTAGCATAAACTGGTCTCCTTACTGTGATTGATGCATAAGCTAACTAAAATGCAGGGTGAACCGAAAGGGACGATTTCGTTGTACGATGAGGACTTTCTCAACGTGCCCTAATCCAACTAGTCTCAAAACGAAAAGGAAAGAGGCAAAAATCTAGTAAATACGAGCAAAAGTTCGATAAATCCATCTGAGAGCCGCACGAGGACTTAATAAGTTAGGTCTCAAGTCACTCACCGAGATGGTGGTAAAAAGAAACGAAAATCTGATAAATCCATCTGGAAGTCGCACGAAGACTCAAGGAGTCAAGTCTTGGGACACTCACCGAGATGGCGATGCACAAGTGGGCATTGGGCGGTAGCGTAGAGGAAGAGAAAAGTCAAAAAAATGTAGGGGAAGTTCGCCAACCCTAGTGAACTTCCGCCCACCTCTGGTTGAAGCCATGGATGACCAAAGAAAAAGGAAAAACTCACAAGCGACCACAAAACAACATGCAAAATAATGAGATGTACGTGTAATTCCTCCCTTACCCAAGGTGATGTACGTGCAAAACAAGAAGGAGAGGGGCACCAAGGGTGATCCCCGAGGGAGGAATAAGCTTCCCCTAGTTGAAGCCATGGACGACCAAGGGGATAATTATTAGCAAAAGACCTGTCTCCCCCTTCCTGTCAGTGGAAAGGGGGGAGAGGACGACTAACCTATAGGAAGGTTGGGTTGAAGTCATCGCCAATGAGCTCTCCTATAGGGACGATCGACTATTGATGAAAATCAGTAGTTAGACGAACGAGTAGTCACTGTCAGGGAAGCTGGATCACTTGGACACTCGAACAGCAGCGGGATCGAAGAGTCAAATCTCTCCCTAGTGGTAAGGGGAAGGCTATTTATAGGCTAAGGTCGCGACGTTTCGCGAAGTTGAACTGTCAGGCATTGGAAGGTCAAGTGTCACGCACGTTACATTGACTAGGTGACAATTGGACTCACCACACTCCTAGAATCATTTGGAGGTGTTGACACTCTAGGCCAAAATTCCACTTTTCTAGCTGAAATTCTGCCTCCTCTGTCGCGGAAGGCCGATGCTCGCTGGTTCGTTGCAGTGAGTCTCTAAGCGCTAGAAACGACTGATGCAAAGGGGCAGAATTTCACTATTTTGATTGGAATTCTATCATCTCTGCTGCAAAAGATCGAAGATTTGTACTTGTGCGGTTAGTTGCTTAGAGACTGGTTTCACGCCCCTAGGAGGTGCATCAAGAGCGGCTGGCAGGGCTGGACATCTACCTTATAGGCCAAAAATCCACCCACCTGCTACTGGACGACCAATCCATTCTAGTACTGGTGTCTCAACTGCAATGCCTCTGGAAGATGCGTCAAAGGTAGCCAGGGAATTGAGCTTATGCCTCTAGAAGGTGCATCAAAGGCAACCAAGGAATTAGGCTTATGCCTCTGGAAGGTGCATCAGAGGCGGCCAGGGAATTGGGCTTACGCCTCTAAAAGGTGCATCAGAGGTGGCCAGGGAATTTGTATCTATGACGCAACAAGAATGCTAACTACCTACATGTAGCTAGTTCACGGCAGTGACTATCGATTGCTTGAGCCAGGTGGTGCACTACTACCTCTTCCATCTTGGGAAGAATGGTTGGTGTCCACAGTGAGGACGTGACTGGGGTATCAACTACCGACATGTAGCTAGGTCGGGGCAGGGGCTATCGACTGCATGAGCCAAGTGATGCACTACTCCCTCCTTCACTGTCAGAGTTTGCGAGTGTTATCTTACGACTAGCCGTAACATTACAAGTTTTACTTTACAGTTAATTGTAACATTACGACCCTTACTCTACAATTGACTAAAAGCAAAAAATGGAAGTATTGTAAAAAGAACGTTAATAAAAATGAAACTTCCGTCGATGAACATTAAACAATGGTGAAGGTTCCGTCTAAGAGACAAAACCATCGACTGGGCAGCAACCATTAGGTAATGTGAGGAGATTCAACAATAGTTTGTTGTACGAGAGACGACTCAACGGAGTAGGTCCATTGAGCGAGAGATGATACAACAATGGTTCGTTGTACGAGAAATGACTCAATGGAGTAGGTCTGTTGAGCGAGAGGCATGAGGCGGAAGACAAAATGTGACATCCACCTGAGAGGTCTGGCTTCCAACTGATATAACTGGAAACCGGCTCAAACTTCTAAGGTGCCCTAGTTGACACCTAGGAGTACAACACTTAACTCGAACCTGAATCGTAAGAGGTCGAATGTTTAACTTAGACTAACCACGACGTTAACTACATATCTTCAAATATGAAGGGTTAACAGTATCTTACTCTCTCAACAAAAATATGCATTAGACCTACATTTAGCAAGCGTGCTAGGGTGTCGAGCTAAGGCAACACCCCTTGATTAGAACTTCAAGTTTGAAATTAACAATGAACTCATTTCCGAACCAGATCAATATAAACGTGTGTTAAGAAAGCTAATTTATTTAACTATCACACGTCCTGATATTGCATATTCTATTCACTACTTCAGCCCGTTCATGCAAAATCCCAATTCTAGTCATATGCAAGGTGTTATGCAAGTATTAAGGTATTTGAAAGGCAGCATCACTACTTCAGTTCTACTTCAGAAATGGCCCTGACAGCTTTTTCCGACTCCGATTGGGCCCGATGTCCAAAATCCTAGAAGATCAGTCACCAATTTTACCATATTTTGGGAAATAGTTTAATCTCCTGGAAGTCTAAGAAGCAAGATACAGTTGCTCGATCCTCAGCTAAAGTTACAGTTGCTCGATCGAACATGAATTTTCTGAGGTTGTTTATCCCGTTTCCTTTAAGTTACAGGTGTTTCCAAGAAATGGTCTGTCCCAATGAATGTGAATATTAGTCAAATTACATGTGGCCATCATGCAAGAACCAAACAAGCTGATAGCCCATTACCTGCGTTTGTATTCCCATGCACAGCTTATCTTGCGATACAGAAGCAGTAGCTTCATCGCCCACTCTGTACCTGCTCCCAATGTCATGTTCATCAGCTGCAAGTTCATAGCTGGTAGTTGGCATCTCGGTGGAGTCGCTGGCAGGAGAGATCTCGTCATGAAAGCTGCTCGTTTTGGATTGTTCATGAACTCCGGCATGCGGAAAAACCCTTGGACCTTTCTCCCCGGAGACGTCCTCCTCGTCGGATTCCAAGCAAATCAAGCCTGAAATCAGATGACGGTAGTTATCTAAATCGAAAAGCTTCCATTTTTTACGGTTCATTCTTGAATTCGTTTCGTTACCTAGGAGAGGGGGTGGAGATTTACGGGATGGTGGAAAGGACAAGTATGTGGTGGAGCAGGGACGTAGAACGGGGGCGACGGAAGCGACGAACCCAGGCGTTTCGGTCACGAACAAAGGCGTGGCATCTTGTCGACGATTGGGATCAGGCGTCGGCGCCTCCCGGGGCACCGGATCGTCATCTTCGATAACAAGAACTTGTTCTCCGCTTCCTCCCGCTCCTGCTGGTCGTGGTGGAGGAGGGAAATCCTCTTCGTCGTCCGATGGAATCTTCACGACCTCGGCAGGTGTCGTCCGCCGTGGAAGAGGACCGTCCATTCTCCCGGCCGCCTTCCTCCCGTCCGCCACCGCCACCGCCTTGTTTGCCTGAACCGCTTTTGGAGATGGCGGCGGTAGTGGATGGGTTCCGTTTTCGCGCCCGACGCCTTTCGAAATTCTCTTTGTTGATTATTTCTTCCCCAAAATACTTAAATTTATTTCTTTAAAAAAATTAATAACCTCACTTAAATGTAAATGCATTTATTGCCGCTTTAGTGATCTGGTGAGATTTTTTTTAATTTAAGTTCTTGGAATTAATTTTTTATTTAAATACAAGTCTTTAATAATTGTACCCTTAACTTCAACAATCACAAAAAATATAAATGTATTTATTAAAAAATTAAAATACATTTTAAACAACTTTCGAATCCGAGTCAGGTTCGTCCTCCTTTGCGTAGTGTGCGTTTGTTTAACGTAAAGTGGGATTCTGTTATAAAAAATATATAATTTATGATGTAAATATTTTAATATAATTTTTAAAAATAAAATATTAAAATTATTTGATATATATTATTATAA
>JAMKPZ010006067.1:0-13661 GCA_024699675.1 Amphibolis antarctica | reverse complement strand
AAGAATTTATTATTCTACATCTGTCTATGCGTTGCATCATTTATATGATATTTCACGGGTTTTTAATAAATATGAGGCATATTCATGTTTCCAACCAATAGTAAATAATATGAAACAAAAAATTTTAAAATATTGAAATGAAATCCTTACATTATATATTTTGAGTGCATGCTTAGATCCTAGGTGTAAAATAAGATATGCTAGTAAATTAATTAGGGGAATACAAATGAGTTTAGGTGTATATTTAGGATTAAATGTTACTACAATAAAAGAACAATTAAATCAAATATTTGATTTATACATACAAAGATATGGATTAAGAATAGAACATTCTCCTCCACCAATGTCCAAAATATCAGAATCAAATGTTGGACCATCTTTAGATTCTTGGGCATTTTTACAAGATCCAAGATTTGATGTAAATATTCCAACATCATCATCATACAATTATAATCCTATACTATCTAAATAAGAATTAATTACTTTTAATTCAACGAATCACCAATCATTATTATTTACTCAACATTCTAACTTAAATACATTTAATGTTTTAGATTGGTGGAGGTAACAATCACTAATTTTTCCAATATTATCAATAATGGAAAAGGATTTATTAACAATTCCAGTGTTTTCAGTAGCTTTTGAACAAATTTTCAGCATGAGTGGCAACATACTTGATGACCGAAAATGCAAGCTTAAAGAAGATATAATAAAAGCATTAATGTGTGTAAAAGACTAGGAGCTTGCTACACTCCGTGAACAATATCTAAGTTGAAGAATTTATCGAGCAACTCACAAACTTAAATATTTCATAATTAAAATGTAATTTAATTTTATTGTAAAAAAATTTTAAATGTAATTGTAAATTTGTAATAATGTAAATATAAAATATGTAATTTATTAATAAATAAAAACTTAATTTAATTATATGTATCGTTGTCTCTTAAGTTGTTGAATGTTGAATGTTATTATGTTGATTGTTGAATTAAATTTAAATATTGATGGTTGAATACTTGAATATTAAATGTTGATTGTTGAATGTTGTTATTTCACTTATTTGTTAATTAAATAAATATATTTTTTAAAATTAATTATTAATTTAAATATTAAAAATATATAAATAATAAATTAATTAAAAAATTATCAAAATTATATATCATGATACAAATAATATTTTTTCGTATCACAGATTATACCTAGATCAACCTATTAAACATATAGACCGTATTATACCATACCAATACAATACAATTGACTACTCTAGTCAAACGCTGCCAACGAGCATATCACCACCACACGTAGCCAAAAAACGTCCAGATCTGCTCCGGTGGCCTCGAAGTAGAGGCGCACAAACGCGCCACGTATGAATCGCAAGCGAGCGTCGTCCTTCTCCGCCGCCGCCGCCACGTATGAATTTTCGTTTAAATCCTTGAAAAAAGATAAAAGAAAATATCTCCTAAAATTAATGTTATAAGATCAACCGCTAAAAATAATATTTTAGTAATTAACAAATTTATTTTTACAATTTATAATTTTAAATTTAATACTTTACTAATACCGTAAATTATCTTAAAATAATAATTTTCAAAAAAACTCATCTGCGAACCTTTTCAAGTATTAAATCCATCGAAATTTAAGAATAATACTTTGTAACTGTCAAAAAAGCTATACATGTTAATGAATTGTGACGTGCATGACTCGAGTTTTTTTTGTAAGTAAACATTATTTGTGTTGGGCCAAATCATGACCTTTTGATAAGTGGTTTAAACATGGATAAGTTCAATATGATTTAATTTTTAATTATTTTTTATTTATTAAAAGTTAATATAATATTAATATAAATTTTAAATATTAAAAGATATATAAAGTTAAGATTCAAACCTATACAACCATACATTACCTATTAAGAAACTTAAATTACTAAACTATATATAATATATATAACTTAAAAAATATATTAAAATAAATACATAATTTTAAAAAATTATAAAATTATTTTCATAACATAAAAATACAAAAAACTAATCCAAACACGACACGTCAAACTATACCGTGCCAACCTACGATACAATTTACCCATGTTTAGTTGTATTACCTGATTGAACGTGATCCAATTGACATATCTACAAAAAGTTAATTATCCCTTTGTGTAAAATAGAATTTTTTATAATAAAAAAGAAACAATGACTGTATTCACAATTAACTTTTTTCAATTTCTAAAATCACTTTTAACATCATTATTATTATACAAATTATAACATATAAATTTTTAACATCTAAATTAATATACAATTTTAATTTCATTCGTAAAACTAATTTCAACTTCAACACTTTCAAAAAATAAAAAACCCAATATTTCATGATTCTTTTTATAATGATTGCATTCTTTTCATTCCTTATAATTTAAAGGATAATGAAAGGCATCTTAACATTAAAAACTTATATAATTCTGGGACACAAGAAGATTAACAAAAATCAAAATTCAGAGTAAAACCTAAAACTTTATTTGTCGTACTAAAACTCTTATTTCGTAAAACATGTAATTTTAAAAAACACACAAATATCAGTTCACTTCAACTCACTCCACAGATAAACAATCCTTAGATATTCACCGGAAGAGAGTATCGAAACCTCATGGCCACAACATCTCCTTGGAAAAAGACAGAGGCGTGTGCGTGAGATACTATATTCTACCCTTGCCAATCCATCCATCTGTGCCTGACCCACCTGAGGACTCCAGCTCCCATTTAGACAAAAGATGAACACAAGTCCAAACCTGTAGAGAGAATAAAACATTGGTTGAGTTAGAAAAGGAAGCACTCCAAAAAGAAATACACATCAAGCACAGGTAATAACATGGGTAAATAGGAAGAGGGTGTGTGGAGACACTGGAATGGGGAGGAGGCAAAGGATTTGTTTGGTATGACTTTTATTTAAACCAAAAATTATTCTTACTAAAGTGAAAAATTCTTAATGTAGCTTTTTCAAAATAACTCAGATGTTCAAAAGAATGTTTAACACAGCTACTTTTTCCTACTTTTAAACTTTGAAAGAAGGGTGTGGTTTGATGGTTAGAGAGAAAAACAACATGAAAATCATCACATATCAAAGGAAGTGGAAATTCATCACCATGTTACAGACTCTTCTTCCTCTGCCCATCTCCATTCTATGGTCTTTTTTTTTTTTTTCTTACAGCAAATCCCAAGTATGTTCTATTTATTTTTTGTGGGTCTGATGTAGTGGTGTTCATTCAACTTGAGGTTTTGAGGATCACTGGCAATTACGCCACAAGGTTGCAGAACAATCCTTTCCCCAAGTCCATACCTTTCTCTTCTTCCTTCTCTTGATTAATCCTTCGAATCAGAGACTGGTTGACGGGCCAAGCAACCAACCACCTACTACAAGTGGTTGCCGCCATGGACGAGGTGGAGATGACCGCCACCGCCGCCGCCACCGCCATAGCAGAGGGCGTGGTTCCTATGCGACGACATCATCATCATCCCGCCTCCATACCCTCCGAGATGATGCTGTTGCTGCTGCTGTTGCTGCTGGTGGAGGTGGTGTCTCTGGGGGTTGTGGCATGCCGGCAACCTCAGCGACGACGGTGGTGAGAACCTTCGGTAGGAACTAGACGGCGGCGGTTTGAAGGGGCCTTTCCCTTTGGTGGTGGACGGAGGGCTCGAAGCGGCGGAGGATGGCGGGGTGGGTAACTTGTATAGAAGGAACGCCCGGATCTTGAGCGGAGAACGTCGGTCTCGGTTGGCAACGTCGTACTCCTCGATCAGGTTGGACAGGTCCTCACCGGAGGTGACAGAAATCAAAGCGTCGTCCAGATCCTTCGTCGGAAGCTGGCACCGGAGTTGCGCCGCCTCCACTGCCCACCCGCACAAATCTCCCATCTTCACCAACAATTCTACAGCAACACAAACCAAAATTAAAGCTTCTAATGAGAACTTTTTCAATTTATCAAACATCTTTTGAATATGAACTCATTTTGAAAATTTTGAAAAAATTATCTTACGAATCTTCTACGGCAATCATTTTTAATTTAAATAAAAGTCGTATCAAACAAAACCTAAGTAAAACGAAACGAGGTATTAATCAAAGAATCCGAGCTTGTGCCTGACAAGGTGACGGAGCGGTCGACGGCGAGGACGCGGGTCTCGCCCCCGGCGTAACGAAGCCTACCGTCGGCGTAGTGGGGAAGGATCCTGCCGCCGTAGCTGCAGAGGAATTTGACGGTGCCGGCGGCGCATCGAACGGATGTGTCGTCGAGGGAAAAGAGTAGCGACGACGAAGAAGAGGAAGAAGAGGGAGAAGAGTCAGAGCAGCTGGAGTTCACCATCGGAGGAGAGAGGCCTCGCGGCGGCGATCGGCGGTGGACGTCTGAGCTATCGTAGGTTGAAAATTTACACAATCGTAGCGGTGGCGACTGCGGGCGGCGATTTATAGGAGTGGTGGTGGGGCGGGCGACTGCTTCGAGCCACGCAATCGGCAGTGGTGATAATTTCGGGCGAGATTTTTACTGTTGTTTCAGCGTTATAAAATAAAATAATATTTTTTTAAATATCACTTCCTATAAGTTATTTTCTTGGATTTCCGTTTGTTACGTTACGATGCTGTTACGTTTCTCGTAAGTTTAAGTTGATAATAAAATTTTAATATTTTTTTATAAATAGTTAACGATACTATGTAACCATTTGAATGTAATTTAGTTTATTACTTTAAGTATGATTTAACTTTAATTTGATCTTTGCTATAAGAAGACTACAAGTGAGTAATTATTGAGTTTGTGACTTGACTTATTCTATATTCTAGCATAAACAACACTTTGTTACGATTGACTATGACTTGATTGTAGTTACTTAATAATTCCCTCCTAACACACATGTACTAAGACTTGAATTTACAACTTTTAGCTTTGATATCACTTATTACAATCAGGTGTTATCATTACATCAAAGTTTGAATTAATAGTAAAAACTTGACATCACTTTAATACTACATAGTCATTTTAGTGTAATTTGGTTAACTACTTCAGGTATAACTTGATTCTAATCTAATCTCCATCATAAGCATGTGATTATTAAGCTCATGACTTGACCAATCTTAACTTTTGGTATAATTAGCCTCTCGTCATAGTTGTTTATGACTTAATTTATTATGATTTCTAATAACATTAATCATTGTCATAAGATTACGTTTGTTGTAAGGGTAGAAGTAGATAGAGTGGAATTTACATTATTTTAAAAAATATATGATTTATGATGAGAATGAAATGATTTATTATTTTAAATGTTGTGATAATTAATGATTAAAGTAATATACTTTAATATAATAATTGATGTGATGATGTTATTGGAAAAGAGAAGATGGTGTTATTGAAGAAGTTATTTTGACATGTCAAATCAATTTTTTAATTTTCGTAATATTTTATATTTTTTTATTTGATAACATGTATTATAAGTTATATGATATATAATAGAAAGGGTGTTACATAATATTTTAGAACCGCAACAAATGCAGCCTAGTCGCCCAACACGTTTTACGGTTTTAGATCATCATGAGGTAAAAATTGCAGACAATAGCCACAAGTTCCATACTTTTGTGTAAACTTTTCATTTTCGTGACGAAAATTTTTCCTTATCATCCACGCAAAATATTTTACCCCAAACTCCAAAAATGTCGTATGTTAACCATCCACAGCATGTGGACATCTCTTGCAAATTTACCAAAAACGACAAATCTTGAAATGGTGGACTTTGCATCAATTATGTGGTCATGGAAATTAACATTGAAATCTATTATTCAAAATTTTGAAGATTCACTGGTAGGAGTTTTTTCAACTACGGGAGCATTTTTTTTATTATTATTATCAAACATCCTTTTGAACTCAAACTATTTTAAAAATTTCATGTCATCATTACATTAGAGTGATTTTTAATTTAAATGAAGTCATATCAAATAAAGCATTTTGATCAATCATCTTAAATCTGTTTATTTTAAATTTATCCCATGCTATCTCAAAATTTGACAATCATAAATGAATTCTCTCAGTCCTATAAAATGCAAATGGTATGCCTCTTTTGCAAGTAAACATATGCGAAATCAAATCACAAAAGAGTGCATCTCAAAAAGCTTGTAAGTATTTTATATACTACTAGTCATGATTCAATTTAAGAAAAAGAGTACAAGAGTTTATTCTTTATTTATTACATCCAAATTTGTTTTTACATTTATCTATGTAAAACTTTTCTAACACAAGATCTATATAAAAAGAGCCCACACACCATGGTGCACACATGAAATCTTCATGTGTTCAGATTCGTGTGGTTTTTAGTTGGAGCGCCAACGCGAATGTGATGACCTTGTTCCTTCACAATCATGAAAATTGTTTGGGGTGTGCTTGTTTGGTGGTGATGAAGTTAGACGTTTTTTATGGGAAGTTTGTGCTTTTGAAAATACTAAGAAATAATAGAAAATGGTAAAAATTTTGATTTATTAATTTTCACTATTTTACATTATTTTTTGTTATTTTTAAAAGCACAAACTTGCCATTCGTCCTTAATGGTGGGTTTGTACTTATTAGAAATTAATGAAAAGGAAAATTTTGAAAAAAATTTATTGTTAAAATGTTAAAAATCTAGAATATTTTTAATTTTTTTAAAATTAAATATAAATTTTCTTAAATTTTCACAAGGTGCACAAATGGTCTAATAAAATTTTTCATTTCTTGATTTTTAATATTTTAATAATGAAATTTTTTTTATATTTTCCTTTTTATTAATTTTCGATGAATATAAACCCTCCCTAATTTTTTTTTTCATGGAAAAAAAAAATGCAAAGTGATAATGAATACATGGCTCAAGAACTATTAGGTGATTATGGCAAGACTAGTAAGGGAGATTTGCGCTTTTGGAATTAATGAGAAATTATGAAAAATGACGAAAATTTTCTATCATGTCACATAATTTTTTACCATTCTCAAAAGTACAAACCCTTGTAATGTCAAAAGTTATAAGAAATCAAATCATGTTTAATTGTGATTACGCGGTTTGTATCAACAAAATTGGAGGAAATTCAATTTTATCTAATTTGGGTGTTTGTGTGGTTCATAGTTTGAATTAGATGAAATTCATTTAGAATGAGGGTCTAGAATTCAATTTTAACTTCTTCTTTGTGAATTGAGCAGAATCTCTTTGCCTCTCCTTTCATAGGACATTCTGTAATTTTTGCATCTCCTAAAAAGTTTATTTATGAATAGTTAAATTTTAAGATATATTGATTTTTTAAATAAAAAATAAATTCAATTCTATTTAATTCTCTCATATGCACAAATACTAAAAGTTTGAATTTTATTCAATTTTGTGAAGTACACAAATACCTCTGTACTAAATTCAATTCCATTTAATTCAATTTTTACTAATAAATGAATTCTTAACAATTCATTTCTGTCTAATTCTACGTGTAAAAATGAGCCGTAGAGATTGATTATGCTGATGGCTATAATGGATTAAGTCACAAGTTATGCAATCACCAACCTACTTATAATAGAAGTCGTAATTGACAAAAGTCAAATTGAGATTGAGTTACATCTAAAATGATAAGTCGAGTTACACTTGAATGACTATATAATACTACTGGCTACTTATTAAAAAAGTGCTAGATACATCTTTATTATTAATTCAAACTTTTGATACAATAGTAACACCTGATTTTTATAAGAATATCATTGAGATTTCCTTTTCTTTTTAGTTCTCTCAAGGGAGGAAAAGAAGAAGATGGTGATATCAATTTGTTCTCTTTACGAAAGGTAAACTTGACGTTTCTTTTACAATAGTAGATCTGCTCTCCTTTCTCTCGGATTTATAAAAAAAGAAAATCTTTTGTTTGTTCCATCCACCATGGCTGAAAGTAAGGTGTCTGTATTTTTAACTAATTTTAAAAATACAAATACCACCCGACTTTCATCGAATCTTCTTTACCATTTTTGCTTGAAGCTTCTACAGCTAGCCTGAACGTCCCTACCCTCTCTTTCACACTTTCACCTTTTTCTTTCCCTTTCATATGCATTTATTCCTTTTGCCTCTTTTTCACTTTCATTAATTGTTGGGTTCATTCTTCTCACCAAGGAAAACTTTCCCAAACTTACGTAGTTTTTCATTAATTGTTAGGTTCATTCTTTGTGTACACTTTTAAAATTTGAGAAACAGAAATTTAAGAAAAAAGAAAAGAAATGAAAAATTTGTATAGATCGTATGTGTACATTGTGAAAATTTTAAAAAATTAATTTTAAAAGATTTATAAATATTTTATATTTTAACATTTCAAATATAATTTTACAGTTTAATAATAGTTGTGAGAGATTAGGTAAGATGCATGAGGTCAGGAAAATTATGTTGTGATGAAATTTCTATCAACAGTAAAATTTTTATACTTGTAATAATTGAAAATTTTAAAATTTTTCTAAATTTTCTAGGATCCATAAACACTTGAAAATCTAAAAAATTTTCGTTTCCAAATTTTTGCACAAACACTTGAAAGTCCAAAAAAAATTTCAAAATTTTTCTTTTCCAAGATTTTCAATGTACACAAACAAATGGAAAAATTTAAACTTTTTCGATATGTATAAACACCTGAAAATCAATTTTTTTAAAACAAAATTTCTTTTTCCAAGATTTTTAACATGCACATTAAATATAATTTGCTTGATTACCAAGAAATTAAATATGGAAATAATTTTACTTCCAAACAGCAACCTCGTTCAAGTTGTGGCAATTGTGTCTGTTCTCTTCCTTCATGTGTTCCACTTCATCAATCCATGTCCCCTTTCTCCTTCCTTCTTATTGGATGGTTGCATGTATGGTAGGGATAGAATTTAAGACATCGTTCATTTCCTCGTATTTTTATTTTCTAAAAGTACTTTTATTTTTATAATAATGTTATTTTTCTCTAATCTACTCTTTTCATAATCAAAATCACTATTCCCCATTCTCCTATTTCAAAATTGTTTACCTGAAAATCACAGTACATAGTGGAGTAGGATTGATGAATAATCCCTAAATTAAGGAATATAATTATAAGTCCTTTTATTTACTTTTAATTAATTTTAAGTTAAAATTTTACTTAGGTGGTTGATTGAAAAATAACCAAATTTTTAGCTAATAAACTATATTTTTCTTCACTTATATGTTTTTCTCTTAAAAATAAATAAATTAACTTTTTCTTAAATCTATAATCACAAATAACCACCAAAGACACATTTAACAATACAAATAAGAGGGAATGCTGATTTTATCAACCCTAGCTATCTATGTTCCAAAAGAGCTACTATTATTGTGCTCCACCAAAAATCACGAAACTTTGTAAAAATGAAGTTTAATGTATTCCTGATGTATTAACAAATGTTTGGCTTAAATAAACTTTGTTTCACCCTCTAAACTGAACTTCTCCAAACTATACATACTGTAGAACTATAATGATGTGATCTACCTACAACCTCTTTCGAAATCAACTCTATAATTTTCAAATCCTTGATCCAACCATCTAAATTGAAGAGTAGTGAGTCATGAACAAACCATTGAAATGTTTGTTAAGAACAGGTGCTATTATTATACCAAAAATTTAAGTTGATAGTAAGAACTTAACACTACTTTATAAGTAGTTAGTAGCTAACACCATGCAACCATTTAAGTGTGACTTGTCTCACTACCCTGAGTATGACTCAACCTCAACTTAACCTCTACCACTTACGACCTTCATCACAAGCAAGTGATTGCTTGGCCCATGACTTGGCCTATCCTAGCCTTCGACATAATCAACCTCTTGTCATGACCTTTAACATCATTAGCCTCTCATCATAATCAACCAACAATGTTATTCTAATCTAACCACAAACAAACTTTCAGTTGCCCAAATCAGGAGTGGTGTAACAACAAAAACTAAAGAAAGAAAATAATTGGTGTCCTCTTCCTTGCAAAAGTGAGGATGTGTTCTACTTTTCTCTCACCTTTTCCACAAACCTTATTGGAGTTAAGTAGACATTTAATGCTAAAGTTCCTGTTAAATAAAAATATTAAGTTAGTCATTCTCCGTGAGGAGGGAAACTCAAAACAATATCTCATGGATAATAATATATATGCTTTATGTGGATATGAACATTTTTTTTTAAAGTCCCCAATATATTTTTAGGGACTAATTAATTAAAAACATGGAAATGAACATGGCATAGTATGCAACAAATTCGCTTTTATCATTCTATTGGATATGTTTGAAATAGAACATATCCATCCAAACAATGTTGCAACAACTATATATATAATTATTTCCTTTCATATATTTCTATAAATATATTTATATTAAGAACTTTAAGCCTTTTTATACTTCCTTTAATTTTTATACAAATTAATTCTCCTCTTACAAATTCTTTCACATTATAAGGATATAACTAAATCACATAAGTTAATTTTCTCTTACCTTTATCATCAATTGTTGCAATATCGATCTACCCTATGTCTAATAAATTTGTTTCTAAGGGGAGTTTGTATTTTTAGAAATGATGAGAAATAGTGAAAAATTGTGAAAATTTTATCCTAATACTTTCCACAATTTTTGAAAACACAAACTTTTACTATAGGAAAATACCAAATCCTAAAAGTCATCACAAATACCTTTTTTGTGACGGCCGACGACTGTAACTACAAAAACTATCACAAGAAGTTTGTGACGATTTAAGGTTGTCACAAAAAATACCTTATGATAGCTTAAACTGCCACAAATGCTCGACCTGGCTGTCACAAAAAGTTATAAAAAAGTTGTCTCTAACTAAAAAGGTGATACTTTGTAATAGCCTAAAACCGTCACAAAACATTGTGACGACCAAGAAAATTATCACTGATGGAGGTTAGTTGGCAACTAAATGCACTTGCATTCAATATTTGTGATGGCCTTCAAAAGCCGTTACTAATAATAGCTATTTGTGATGGCTAATATTTGTTAGCCATCATACAAAGCCTTTTTTCGTCAAGCTAAACTTATTTGTGATGATCTGTAGTGACAATTTTAAATATGGGTATTTGTGACAGTCGTAGATTTTCATGTAGTGGGCCTCCCTTAGTCTATTTCTTATAATATTATCACTAACTCATTTAAACATATACACATATTATAGTAACACTAAATATTTGTAAAAACATGACACCTTGATACCAAGAGCATGTGTATGACACAAATACGTGATGTAAATAAGACAGAATATTGTACTACATTTTGAGTGTCTTAGTTTTCTATTTTCTTATAAAAATTAATTTTTTCATGATTATGGAAGTTGAAAGCTGATGGTTTTGTGCTTGTGCATGCAAGATAGAAAATCAATTTTAGGATTCAGTACTGTAATATTTTAATTTAAAATCAATTAATAATGAGTTAATGACTAAAGAAAATTAACATATCAATGTTTAAAATAAATTTCCACTTAGGACATGTTTATGCACTTAAAATCTATAAGAAAGGAAATCACAGGAAATTCATTTTTTATTAACTAAAATTTGATATTTGTTTGTAACGGATGAGAAATGATGGGAAAGTTATTTCCTAGCATTTCCCATCATAGGGGGTGTTTGTGCACCTTGTAAATTAATGAAATGAAAATCTAGAAAACTTTTTATTGTTGAAATGTTAAAAAATTAGAATATTTTTAATTCTTTTAAAATTAAATATAAATTTTCATAAAGTGCACAAATGGTTTCATAAAATTTTTCATTTTTAAATTTTTAATATTTTAACAATAAAAAAAAATTTAGAATTTTCTTTTTCATTAATTTCCAAGAGGTACAAACCCTCCTATGATGTTTTAATGTTTCATTTCATAACCCTTTCCTTATGAAATAAGGGGAAATTCTAATTTACTACAATTGTTATAAATCATGATATCGTTGATTTTTCGCAACTCTTTTACTATACAAACGCATCACATTTTTACTGTTTTCCGTCAAATCTTATAATTTCTTTGTTTCCTACCATTTTCTAAATTCATATCATTTCTTTTCTTACCATTTTCATGTACACAAACATGTCTTTAAAGTGTGGTTTATAACATTTGGAATTTGTCAAAAGAAAACTCTTTTTGAAAAAGAATAGAATGTTTGTGTGACTTTAAAATTAGAAAATGAAAATTTTAAATTTTTTGAAGGAATTTCAATAGTAAATTTAAAAAAAATTAATTTTTTCATTGTGGTAGTTGAAAGTTGATGGTTTTGTGTCTGTGAATGGATGCTAGAAAAAAGCTTTTAAGATACAAATGTATAAAATTTTAATTTAAAATCAAATATAATAATGACTATAAAAAATTAACATATAAAAGTTTAAATACAATTTCCACTAAAATGTTGCAAGTTTATTTCCAACATTCATCATTTATATATGACTTATTTATAAACTCTGAGTATTTAAAAGTAGATATATATATATTAAAATTTACCATGATATCACTTATCAACTTATATAAAAATAAGTTAAACTTCCACTCAAACAATGTGATGCCATTCACGGTACTTCAAGGTTTGTAGTTGTGCTTTTTTTAGATGGAAGTGTATTTAGAAATGTCAATTGGATTGTATCTAACTAAGTCATCTAGTATGGTCAAATGGTATTGTTGATCAGTACGATTTGATTTGATGGGTCATGTTTAAGTCAAACTTCTATATTTTCATGTCAACACGACATGACTCATTTTTGACATGTATACGACACAAAAATAATTTTGTATTTTTTTAAAATTTTATATTTATTTTAATATACTTTTATTAAGTTGTATACATTGTTTATAATTTAGTAGTTGAGTTTTTTCAGTGGTTAATGCATGGTTGCAAGTTCAAATATCACTTTTAACTATCTTTTAAAATTTATAAATTATATTAATACAGCTTGGTACAATCCATTGACACGTATAAATTAATGTATTTGCCCATGCCCATCTTTTTGACGATGGTTATGAATTCATTGCATGTTTATGCACGATAGCTTAATTTTAAGCTTCATTTGGTATGAATTTTTTCAATTTTGGGAGCAAGAAAAAGTATTTTTTCAACTTTTTGTATCAAACATCCTTTTAAATATCTTTTTGAGCTTCTTTTAAAAGAGTTATTTTGAAAAATCTCTCACGTTATCGTTACGTTAAGAGTGATTTTTAGTTTAAATATAAGTCAAACCAAACAAAGTCTTAATTAATCTTCTAAACTTTATCCGTTTTGTCCTAAACTAAAAATTGGAGGTTTTTTCAAAAAAAAAAAGAACCGAAGATATTATTGGGATTTGGTTGTGGTTTCATGACAACCGAACATGTTCTGTCATAAGTTTTGAAACGTATGTATCCTCCGAGGGTTATATATATCTTGTCCTCGTTCTCATTTTTTTTATTAGTATTGTTTGAGTAGGAGTTCAAATTCAAAACTTTTTCAAGTCGATCTTTAGAAAGGTCTCTTAACCACTAATATATACGATTTTATTGGTTTTGTTTTGGTTTGGTTCTCATCTAATCCCTCTTAAACCATGAGATAAAAATATCTACTCCAGGAATAGAAGATTGGAATGTCGATCACTTGGGAAGCAATTATGTGATGGGTACGTTTATATTGACAGCTGTAATCTGTCACCTAATATAC
>JAMKPZ010006059.1:0-10728 GCA_024699675.1 Amphibolis antarctica | reverse complement strand
TTAGTCAAATAAGTTAGATGATTCTCTTTAGGCATATAGAACAGCTTATAAAACAATATTCGGGACAACTCTGTATAAATTAGTATATGGAAAGACTTGTCATTTACTTGTGGAATTAGAACATAAAGCATTATAGGCACTTAAGCAATTGAATTTAAGTATAAAAACAGCGGGAAATAATAGACAAGTACAATTAGTGGAGTTAGAAGAATTAAGAAATATAGCCTATGAAAGTTCAAAAATAGGTAAAGAAAGGATAAAAGCATAGCATGATAAAAGAATTTTACATAGAATATTTGAAAAAGGAGAAGAAGTTTTATTATATAATTCAAGACTACACTCTTTCTTAGGAAAATTGAAGTCCAGATGGGCTGGTCCATTTGTTATTAAACATGTTTATTCATACAGAGCAGTTGATTTGGAGGATCCTCAAAATCTTGAAATGTTTAAAGTTAATGGTCAAAGATTAAAAAAATTTGTAAAATATTTAGAAAGGAAAGAGGTGGAGGTTGTTAACTTAGAAGGAGATTAAAAGAGTACTAAAAAAATAAATATATAATATAAATACAAACATAAACAAAGAAATTATAAGTATATATAAATTTTTAAAAAAAGTAAAAAAACATTTAGACTTACACAATATATTTACTTAAGTTGTAAGGTTACTGAGTTTACCCACGATGTTAGTTGGAGGGTTATCCTATTTACCCGTGAGCTACATCGAAATATTTAAATATAACAAAAGGAGTTACTTCGAGGGTTATCTTGTTTACCCACGAAGTTAGTTCGAAGGCTATCCTGTTTATCCTTAGGCTACATCATAATTTAAAAAGAAGAAAAAGTAAAGCATTGTGGGGATAAATCGTGCATAAGTTCATGGGTTATCTAGTTTACCCACGGACTATCGTGAGGGTTATCACCCTGTGAGCCAAATAAGGCTCTGTTTGCTAGGAAATGTAATTTTTAAGCATAGGATTTACTAAAACTAAACGATTTTAATCATCTGAGTGTGATTAAAGGTGATTTCATAATTTGAATGTTTAAGAGAGGATTTTTAAAGATAAATACAATTTGGTGGATTGCTAAGTGAATGGAAAATTTGAGAAAAGGGCAACCTACAGAACATGCATGATTGTAGCAAAGTGTGTTCATGAAAATTAATTTTACTATAATAGTTTAAATTGAATGAGTTTTGTAGATATTTCTCCATCAAACTGTTGAATGAAAATTTTTTGAAAAATTTTACAAACCATAGCACATGTTCAAGTGTGAACACTCAAAATTAAGAATACACACAAAATTAAAATACACACAAAGTTAAAATACATACAAAATTAAGAATACACACAAAATTAAAAGTGAAAACACATTTCATTGAACATTAAAGTGTTACATCAGTGGAGAATTGTCTTTCCAAATGTGTCAAGTACATATAGAAAAAGGGAGATTACAGTTATTGCTCTAGAAGTCTACATTTTAGAGCTACCACTTCTTCTTTCAAAGTTGCAATTTTTTCAAGCACAATGTCCATCTTTTCAAATATAGAAGGTGATCCTCTCTGCTATGAAGTGGATGGCTCACTATGAATTTGGAGTGCCAAGTTGTCTTCCTTTGAGAACTATTTCAAATCTTTGGTAGTAAGCACTCTGGATTTTAACTTCTTCACTGCCTAGGTAGATAGATCGGAAGAACTTGACACCAATTGATATCTGAGATCACCATAAAATAACTTCTTCTTGATGTTGGTGATCTTAGAGAAAAAAACCTTATACCAGTTCACCTAAATTTTATTTAAAATTGCATAGGTTGCTATCTTCACAAAGAAGGACAGTTCTACATCATGTCCAAATCTTTGGTAAATTGTTCTAATTAATATTAGTGCAACCATATGAGCTTTTCCATTCATGTATTTTAGCCTATTAAACAAATTTATTTGAGGGTTAATGGCCATACAATCCTTCATATCTTGCTCAGACCATTCAGCCACTATAGAGGATTCCAAAATCCCTACACCCTCATTTCTTAATCCTAGGCTCTCATACACAAATTCAAGTGTTAAGTAAATGTTTACCTTTGTTACATTGCTGACCTACACTCCATCCTTCTGATGCAAATTGGCATAAAAGGCTAGTACTAAATTCTCAACTTTGAAATTATTACCCAACCTTGGGATGACCTTCAGCTGTCCTTGGAAATCTAGCAACTCTTTGATTTCAACTATGAAATCAAAGTCTACTGGCCTACTAAACAAGATATCAAAATCTTTTATATGCTAAAACTGATCCTGAGCCTTAGCATTTCTGAAAATCACTGGATTTGTTTCTATCTACCAGGCTAGTTTTGTAAATGTTGTGGAGGATGGTGTTGAAGCTTTTGTAGCTGCTGTACTTGGTTCAGTGGATGGGGAGTAAATCACTAATGCTCTAGTTTCCACTCCACTAGATTCAGTTGGCTGCCTGGTAGTAACTTCTGTCTACCCTAGATTTTCTTCAATTGAAAATGGACTAGGAGGACTATCAATAGTCCCTCCTCCTTTTTCTTCTCCCTCAGAGGAGACAATCTCCTCTATTGGGGCATTCTACAATATACAAAAACACACACAAAAGAGAAAGTAAAAACTAAAAAAAAGAAGAAAACTTATAAAAAAACAAAACTAAAAGGGAAATTAATTTCAAATGTTACCTGACCCTCTTTTGAAGCAAAAATTATTGCTTCACAAATAGTTTGGTCCACCCCTTCAATATCCTGGAGGTCCATAAATGGAACAATTGCTCCAATAGTAGGTCCTTCCTCCTAAAATTTAAAATTGAACAAACATGAGACATGAACATTTAAATTACTTAAAAGTGGAGATTAAAGTCACATTAAAATCTAAGTTTTACCTGAGATTCCAACTAAATTTCAGCCTCTTCAACATGAGGAATCTCCTCAGGGATTGATGTATCTTTGGAAGGAGGAAGTACCTTCTTGTGTTGATAAAGATATTCACCTAGGGTGAGATCATCATCACTATCCTCTGATTTTTCTTCCTCCTGTCCAGCTGTTGAAACAAATACCTCTTGTTGTTGTTGTTGTTGCTCTTCTTCCTCTTCTTCTTCCTCTTCATCTTCATCATCATCATCTTCTTTTTCTTCTTCTTCTTCTTGTTCTTCTCTGCTCTCATGAAGTTGCTACTCATTAGAAAATTTGTCACCCTCCTGTGGTGATGAAGGGCCAACCAAATTTTCACTGAATTGCATAAAATCATACTCCTATGGCTCTTCTTTTATGGCCATCTCTGCTGCTTGCTGTAAGGCTTCAACTTCAGCCATCTCAGCTGCAAGAGAGGCCTTCTCGACCATGCATTTTCTCCATTCATACAAAGCACACTGTGAGGCAATTTCTGCAACTTCATAGCTCTCTCCCAGAGAGAGATAGGTCTACATGAAGAATTTATACTGTTCCATTTCATCCCTATCCTTTGGGAGGCATGCAAACACCATATCTGAGGTGACTATGGAGGGATTCAATTCCTTAGTGACAATTGCATATAAAGTCTTCATGAACCATAGTTCAGCCTTGACATGCACTATATCTTGGGCCAAAACATCCTTAGGCCTAATTGCACATTCACCTCGCCAAGCTTGCTGAGTATAATCATCAATAGCTTGAATTACTTCTGGTGGAAGGTGAGTGAATTCTCTCTTAACTTTTGTTCCAAAATGATTTAATTAATACTTCAAATCATTCAAAATTTTCTCTTTAGTTTTGGCATGCTAGCGACTGCCTTTATGCCAATCCATAGCCGCCAGTTCAAAATGCATCAACCTCATCCACTCATCAGTAGAAAGAGACCTTCTTGGTGTTGTTGTTTGCCATGGGCTTGCATAATAAGTCTTGGTTTTAATTTTAATATGCCCATAGGTGGCCAAACAAAACACCTCTCTGTGAAACCAAAATATACACCTCCTCCTAAACAAGTCTTGGACCAACTAATTTCTAGGGCAAGCCTACCGCTCCTGTCCTACTTCTCTCTCAATGTAGGAGGCTATTTTATCTTTAAGAAAATTTGGAACTATAATAGAAGCTGCCTTACTTTGCTTAAGACACTCGGCAGTGTCTTCTTTTACCGTTTGAAGTTTCTGCTCTCTAACGACAGCTTTCAACTTCCTCTTGCCCTCATCATGCCACATTTCCGCATTTAATCTGAACTTCTCAAAGTTCAGCATCTTAATCCACACAAAGGTTGACGCTGAAGCAAGAGGAGGAGCACTGGAAGTCGAGGCCATGGCATAGGTCGTGGGAGAAGGTGAATACTTGCAACAGGTCGTGAAACAAGGGCTAATGCACGAAGGGGCATTAATGATTTTTATAAGTTTAATCAGGTAATTAGACGATCAGATTGTGAGATCCGAAATTAATTAGTAGATTATAGGTCTACCCACGAGATACCTCGTGGATAAACACCTCTACCCACGACATAAGTTCATGGGTAAACTACAGTTGGCATATTTTTAGAAAATTATTGTGCAATCATTTTAATTATATTAATACTCGAATATTACACATTTATTTCATGAATATTGGATACATCGAGTTGCTTATCTTTCTGACTAAATGGAATGTTTTGTGCCAAATGAATTTTAGTAAGCAATGGAGATTCCCATAGATGTCTTGCGTGATGTTTTAAGTCATTTGCCAATGAGAGAAATATGCAAATTAAGTTGTGTAAGCAAGAGTGTGTGTGCATTCATTTTAGAGCATTACTTTTGTTCACCCCAAGCATACAAAATGAGAAATACAGTTATTGGAGTAATTTGGTATGATGCACTTCTAGGAAAATATATGTATCATGGAATTGACTCTGAAGCAGGAATTCCACCTACATCACTAAAAGAAGTTCACAATATTTTAGGATGTAATGGTGGATTAATTATTTACAAGCATTATAGAGAATATTTTTCTAACAAAGCTGACATTGAGATTAAGAATCTTGCTACAAATATAGAATTGGTACTCCCAAACCCTAACAGAGAAAAGCATATCTTACTTGATTTAGGTGCAGTTTTAATATTTAAAGGTATTGATAGAAGGACTATACATAAATTATTTTGTTGGGAGGAACCAATTGATATTTGGACTAATTGGCAATATTTGTTGGTTTATCATTTTGACAAATATCAATGGCAACCACTTAGAGAAGTTTATTTTGGAGGAAAACTAACAAATAATAGGAATCTTGTGATTATTGATGGAATCATTTACTTTATAACAAGTTGTACACCTCAATATATTGATGAATTCACGATCATTGCCATCAATATTAAAGATGAATTAGTGAAGCTCCTACCTGTCTCATACCCTATGCATGCATTGGCAATTTCATTCTATGATTTAGTTGAATTGGCTGTATTTGGGGGAACTAATGGAGAACCTGCATCTCTTAGTTTAATTCGATGGTGGGATGCTGAAATGAAATTTGAAATTTGGAGAGTGAAGGACATTACAAAATGGGAATGGAATCGAGTTTACAAAAAATTACAATTGGAAGATCTGGGAGAACTTGACATGCCATATGAAGGAAAAATCAGAGCTTTCTATTTCATCAATGGAGATACTCTTATTTATAGTACATGAGATAATCTTTATTATTACAAGATCCAACTGTCTGATGGAGGCTACAATGCTAAACTTATTCATCAATTAACCTTGCCTGCTTCTATAGTGTGGTTGCATGAATTAATTCTCTATGCCAATACTTTGCAACATTGTGCGTAGTATTTCCTGTTTACCCACATGTAAGTTCGAGGGTAAACTAGTTTACCCACGAACCTGTGTGGGATATGTTAAAAAAAAAACTCCCCTATTGAACACTTACAATGTTTGCTATTTCTTTTGGAACATTTTTGTTGTATTGTGCTCAAAACCAAACGAATCTTTGTTGCAAGTTTTTATTAAGTTTGAAATTTTATATCATTTACTACAGTTGTGGTATTATTGTGAATAGATGTACCTATTGCATGACAACATAAAATAGTAGCTAAAGCTTACTTAATGACAGTATAAAAGCAAATCTTCATTTATATTTAAATGTTGTATGTCAGGTTGGTCAAGAGATTCATCTCATAGGTTAGTCTGAACACCTACAAGAAGATCAATTATGGTTGTCTCACAACAAGAACAACCTAGGGAACAAACAATAGGTAGTATCTTTTACCCTAATTTAGTGGATGAACCTTCCTACATAATACTTCCTGAATGTGCTAATGACAGATTCGAATTAAATTCCAATTACATCAACCAATTACCAAAATTTCATGGATTTGAAAAAGAAGATGCTTATTGGTTTTTAAAAGAATTTAATGAAGTTTGTAATATGATGAAAGTACCAAGCATGTCTTTTGATGCAATTAAACTAAGGTATATGCTTTTTGCTTTAAAAGATAGTGCAAAAAGATAGTTATACAGTTTACAATCAAATTCTATTATCAATTAGAATCAATTTTGTTCTAAATTTCTAGGAAAATATTATCCAATGCATGTCACAATTAAAAGGAACTCCACAAGCATAGATATATATATAAGCACTATTTTTATTTTAATTATACTATTTCTGTGTGAAAAGAAAAAATATATTACATCCTTATCATCATTCTTTATTGATACATAGCAATTGTATTCAATTTTTGTAGCATTACATATGCATTTCACATGATTCATCATATTAAGTTCAATGCATTATTTAGCATGCATCACAGTTTCATGATTGATATTGGGATGTTTATTATATTCCTTATTTGTCATGAATTTTCCTATTTATATTGAAATTTTCCATTTATATTGAGGACAATGCAAAGCTTAAGTATAGGGGGAGGTTTATGTTTAAGTATGTAAAAAAAAAAAAAATTTCTTTTCTGATATTTGTGATTTTTTTATTTTCGCATCTTTAATATATTTTATGTTTTTATTCAAGAACAAAACTTGAGGAATGTAAGTTTCAAGTGTTGCTATTAGAATTAAAGGGAAGACCCTATTATATTGAGAGGAGAATTTCCAGAGCCAATTTCAAGTAAACTATTGCCCTTAGAGGAGATGGATTTCAAATGAAATTATGCAATAGGTTGAGTTTTCCTGTTTCATTTGAGTTAATGTCTTGTTAACCTAGTTTTTCTAAAGTGAATCATTTTCCTTTCTTATTACCCCATTGGTATGGAGAGATAAACCTATGCCGAGTACCATTATAAAAATAATCATGATATGAAAATTTTTCCATTCTGGTGAGCATTATCCTAAGGTATCTCTCAAACTTCTTTGAGTTAGAGGATATGTGAAGGAAGGTAGCACGGGTATGAGCTTTAATATACCATGGAGTTCATTTGAGAATTAGGTTATGGAGATATAAGGTGGTGAAATTAATTGATTAAGGGTCACTTTTTAGTTTTTAAGAGTGCAATGCTAGTTATGTCATTTACTTTTTGTTATTTCAAAAAAAAAAGAAAAAAAGAAAGAAAATAGAAATCAAGAAAAAAAAAGGAAAGGAAGAAAAAAGAATCAAAAAAAAATTCAAGGGATCAATGTCAATATAGGGTAGAAAAGGGAAATATTCGAAGTCACTTGAGATGTGAATGAAGTAGAATGATACCATATCAACACATTAACATTTTGAGTAATGGTGTATTAATTGTCTTATCTCTTGTCTATCGGCCAAAGCACTTTCCAATATCTTAGAAAAGAATGGAATATCTTAAATTACCCTCTTTTGTTGGTGAGATGTGTGCTTATTTTAATGATTTAATTCTTGATTGAGAGTAGTGAAGGTGTAAATTTCTCTTACTTGCATAAGACAGATGGTTCTCATGAATACGTGACTTCTTGTTCACATTTTAAAGTGAGTTTATTCAATTTAAGGGCAAGGAGAGGGAGTGTTGTAAGATTGAGCCACCTCATTCCCCTTAAATTTTTATAGTAACAAGTGATTCAAATGATCCTTTGGTTGGTTCTGTTTCCTTTTTTTTTCTCTTTTTATTTTTTTGGACTTTGTGAGTATATCCACTGAAAACCCTCTGAAGACATAACTCCACCACTAGAGTAACCTAGGGGTTTAAAGGCTTGCTACAGTTGCTAAGCGTAGTCGTGTTCCCTACGAAAGGCTTGCTACAGTTGCTACAGTTAATTTTATTTAGTAGTCTTCATTACTTTCATAGTTTTTATAGTTTTATTTTAGTATTTTGCTAAGGAATTAGTAAAACTTAAGTATGGGGGACTTATTCAGACTCAAAAGTGTGCATTTTATGAATATTAATTCATGTGTTTTAATGAGTTTTAGTTACATTTTTCATTGAGTAATAATGATTACAAGGTTAACTATACTTTTGAGCATTATACACGTTTATTCACTTTAATGATGCATGAATTAAGTTTTAAGTCGTAAATTATATTTGTGGTAATTACCTACTGAAAAGGGAATGAATGATTGATAATTAACTCTTTAGGTTGCTAGTAAATTGATTAATTCACAAAAAAAAATCACGATTTATGTCTAAGTGCAGAGTTTGCAAGTTGACCTGTTAAACCACGAACTTACTTGTGGGTAAACTAGGTTACCCATAAGCCTGTGTCTTGTTTATTCTGTACGATGAAATTCATTGATGTAATAGCGATTACAATTATAATGAAGGTTTAAATATGATGAATCATTTCTCCTGTAATGTGATGTGCTTCACGAAAGGTATTCCTTAATGAGTATTTGCAGGGAAATTTGATGAGCAATTACAGGAAAATTTGTATAAGAGTAGAACTAAGATATTCAATCTAGCTGAAGTTTAACCATGGAGAACGTGGACGGACAAGGCAAAGAAGTGAACTTGCATGGAACAATCTCACACATCTAGATGTGCACTATGTCCTTGCTAACTACTAGCTTGTGAACTACCACTCTCTCAACCTATAAAACAATCTCGTAGCCATGAAACTACCACCCCCTCCCTTCTTCTTCCTCGGAGCACCATTCACAAAGCATTCTCCATCTTCTCCATCTCCCATCTTCACCCATTCACTTCTTCTGAGAGGAGATTGACAGCCTCCTCTTCTCCAATCAATTCCTTGGTGTGTTTGCTGTTCTTTTCTCAACCTAAGTGTATCCCTGAAGGAGAGACTCTCGGTGTCGATTGCTTCCTCCTCTGTTCCTTGGTGTAATTGCAAAGTGACACCCAAAATCTCATTTCAAGGTCGAAAGGAAGGCTTGCCAAATTGACGACCTGGTGGACCAAAAGTAAAGACAAAGAGAAGTTCTCAGCCTGAGTAAGTTTCGAAGGAAGAAATTATAGTAGAGCATTAGATGTTCTTTCCTTTTCCTTTCTCTTTTAGTTTTACCTTTCCTTTATATTTTTACTCAATTTTACCTCCTATCTTATCAACTCTGTTACAATATTTAGATAATGATTTCATATTTGATGTAATGTTGAATGTTGCATTTCATTTCTACAACTTTTCGTAATGTGTTGTGTTTCATGCTTTATGTTGTCTATTGTGTTTTAAGATAATTAAAAAGACTAAAAATATAAGCAAACAACTTTTAGAAGTTTTATCTAATTCTAATCGTACTATTTAAACATTTGAAACTCACTTTTATCACACGTCCCACGAGTAAGTTCACGGGTAAAGACGTTTACCCACAAGCTAGCTTGTGGGTTTAGTGCATTTTCAATGTTAAATGCTAAATTGCATGCAAACTGGAGTGTAGAATGTTAAGACTTAAGAAGAATTAAATATTTGGAAGTAAAACTCACTTGATAGAGTCTTTCAATGCAAAATTCAAATCATTTACCAAAAGACTAAGTTTTAAAAAATCAAAATATTCTAAGTGTTGTAGAAATCAAAGTTAATGAAAAATCTTCTGGAAGGTACAAATATAATAAGTATCTAAAGAGCATCCTAATGATTATTTGGAACGGAGCAACTATGACAATGTTTAAAAGAAATTTAATTACTTATTCTATTAATTGAATACACCAATTTAGCTAAGCACCAATCAAAATTGATCCTTGTGGATAAACTCGTATTTGCACACTAATTACATCTGAACCCGTGCACTTGTGGTGAAATTAAAATATTTCGAACATACATTTTTAAGAAATGAATCTCAAAGGTTTGAAACAAGTTTTTGTGTTCGAGACACTGTATGGGCTAGATTATCGGAGCCTGGAATATCGGGGCAGGTGCATAGACCTACTGAGCTTGGAATATCGGGGCAGGCGTGTACACCTATTGAGCCTGGAATATTGGGGCAGGCGTGTAGACCTTGCCAGACTTCATCTTCTGATTCCGGTTATGTACCTCACTTCCGACATTGTGGATAAACTCGTATTTGCACACTAATTACATCTGAACCCGTGCACTTGTGGTGAAATTAAAATATTTCGAACATACATTTTTAAGAAATGAATCTCAAAGGTTTGAAACAAGTTTTTGTGTTCGAGACACTGTATGGGCTAGATTATCGGAGCCTGGAATATCGGGGCAGGTGCATAGACCTACTGAGCTTGGAATATCGGGGCAGGCGTGTACACCTATTGAGCCTGGAATATTGGGGCAGGCGTGTAGACCTTGCCAGACTTCATCTTCTGATTCCGGTTATGTACCTCACTTCCGACATTGTGGATAAACTCGTATTTGCACACTAATTACATCTGAACCCGTGCACTTGTGGTGAAATTAAAATATTTCGAACATACATTTTTAAGAAATGAA
>JAMKPZ010006057.1:0-10234 GCA_024699675.1 Amphibolis antarctica | reverse complement strand
GGGTGGGGGTGGGGGTGGGGGAACATATAAACACATGCATATAAAAACTAAAAAAAAAAAAATGGAAACCTAAAATAGACTTGAAGGTAATGTAGCTTAAATGATTACCTGACCCTCCTTTGAAGCAAACTGAATGGCTTCAAGGATGGTTTGATTCACCCCTTCACTGTCTTGGGGTTCCAAAAATGGAACTATTGCTCCAACAATAGATCCTTCATCCTGAAATTTAACAAAATCACATTTTAAATTACTAAAAAGGGAGAAATCAAAAGAAAACAAAAACAACAAATATTAAACTTAAAACCTTAAGTATACCTACATCTCCAATTGATGCCCCACTTCTTCAACTTGAGGAACCTCCCTATGGACTGGTGATTCTCTGGGAGGAGGGTTGGCCATTCTGTATTGATGAATTAACTCCCCCAAGGTGAGTTCATCATCACAACTCTCTATTTTCACTCCCTCTTGTCTAACAACTGGAATGTCTTCGTCTTCCTCTTCTTCTTGTTGTGGTTGTTGTTGTGGTGGTGGTGTTGGTACTTGCAATGGTGGTGGTTGTTGTTCTTGTTCTTGTTCTTCTTCTTCCTCTCTAGAGTTTGTTTCTGTCCATTCCTCATTGCTCACAGGAAGTTGAGATGTTTCAACTACTTTCTCAATCTCTTGTGGCTCAGATGGACCTGCCATCATTTCACTGTATGCTTTGAAATCAGCCTCCCAGGGCTCTTCTTTCACTTTGACTTCAGCTTCCTTCTAGAGGGCCTCAACTTCTGCCATCTCCACAGCAGGGGCAACCTGCTCTATAGTGTGCTGCCTCCACTCATATAAGACACATTGAGAGGCAATCTTAGCCACTCCTTGGCTTTCCTTGAGAGAGAGGTAGGTCTACATGTACAACTCATATTGTTCCCTCTCATCTCTATCTTCATGGAGGCATGCATACACATCATCAATGACTAAAGCATCTCTGTTTAAGTCCTGGATGATGGAGTAAATAGCCTTTGTAAACCATAACTCAGCCTTGGTTTGGACAATCTATTGATCCAAGACTTTCTAGCGCCTAATTGCACACTCATCCTGCCAAGCTTGCTGAGTGTAATCGTCAATGGTTTGTGCCACTGCAATAGGGAGAGTGGCAAATTCTCTTTCAACCTTAGTTCTGAAGTGTTTCAACTGATATTTCAAATCATTTAAAATTTTCTCCTTGGTGTAGTCTCTTTGCAAACTACCCTTATGCCACCCAGATGAGGACAATTCAAACTGGTCAAATTTCATCAACCCCATCCAATATTTTGTGGACAACGACCTCTGAGGTCTTATTGTTTGCCATGGAGTGCAAAAATATGTACTAGTTCTGATCTTAATAGACCCGTTGGTGGCTAAGCAAAATATTTCTCTATGAAACTAGAAAACACATTTTCTCTTCATCAAATCATGAGCCAAACGATTATTAGGGTGAGCTAACTGCTCCTGCCCTACCTCTCCCTCAACATGAGAGGCTATCTTTTCCTTGAGGAAGGTTGGCACTATGATACCAGCCTCCCTACTCTGTTTCAAACAGTCAGCAGTATCTTCCCTTACGATTTTCAATTCCTGTTCTCTAATTACAACTTTAAGCTTGCGCCACCCTTCATTATGCCACATTTCTGCATTCATTCTAAACTTCTTGAAGTTTAGCATCTTAATCCACTCATAGTTTGAAGTTGGAGCAAAGGGAGGCATAGTGGAGGTGGAAGCCATGATGTATCGTGGGAGGAGGAGAGTACTGTGAATGTAGGTCGTGAGAAAAAGGGTTAATGCACGAGAGGGCCTTAATGATTTTTATAAAGATAATCAGATAATCAAATGATCGAATGGTAAGATCTATAAGTATTTAATAGTTTTCGGGTTTACCCATGTGATAGTCCAAGGGTAAACACCTTTACCCTCGAACTTAGTCTGAGGGTAAACTACATTAGACAGGATCTTCAAAAATTTTATTATGCAATCATTTCCAATCATATTAATACTCTTACATTATGCATTTACTTCATGATTATCAGATGTGTTGAGTTGAGCTTAAGTGCTAATTTAATGAAGTGTTTGGATTTAATGAATTTTATGAGTGATGGAGATCCTTGTAGACATCTTATGTGAGATATTAAGCTATTTGCTAGCAAGAGAAATTTTCAAACTAAGTTGTATTAGCAAAAGTGTCAAAGCATTCATTTCAGATCATTACTTTTATTCCCGCCAAGCATACAAAATGAGGAATACAATCAGTGGAGTGATTTGGTATGATGCGCATTCAAGAAAATATTTGTACCATGGAATTGATTTTGAGTTAGGCATTCAACCTAAATCACTAGAGAGAATTGAAAATATTTTAGGTTGTAATGGTGGACTAATTATTTACAGATATTATGGAGAGCCATTTTCTAGCAGATCTAATATTGGGATTAAGAACTCTACTATGAATGTAGAATTAATACTCCCAAATCCGAACAGAGATAAACTTGTGATGCATGACTTAGGTGCAGTCTTGACATTTAAGGGTACTGATAAAAGGATAATGCACAAATTATTTTGTTGGGAAGAACCCTGAATGTGGATTGATTGACAATATTTGTTGGTTTGTCAGAAGAGTTTATTTTGGAGGAAGACCAACAAACAACAAAAATCATGTGATTAGCAAGGGAGTTATTTACTTGATAACAAACTATAACCCTACATTTATTAATGAGATTAATGTCATTGTGATCAATATTGAAGATGAATCAGTGAGGCTCTTACCCGTTCCATACCCTATAGGAGCACTGTCAAGTTCATTCTATGATTTAGTTGAGTTGGCTATATTGGGAGGAATCAATGGAGGGCCTCAATCGCTAAGTTTAATTAGATGGTGGGATGATGATATGAAATTCGAAATTTGGAAAGTACAGGACATTGAAAATTGGGAATGGAGTCGAGTCTACATTGAATTGCAACTGGAAAATCTGGGAACTCCTAACATTCCTTTTATAGGAAAAATCAAGGGTTTCTATTTCATCAATGGAGACACTCTTATTTATTATGCTTGGGATGATCTTTATTATTACAAGATCCACCTATTCGAAGGAGGCTGCAGCACTGAACTTATTCATCATTTATCTTTGCCTGCTTTTGTAGTGTAGTTTCACGAGTTAATTCCCTATGAAAATACTCTACAACACTATGTGTAGCATTTCCTATTTACCCATGTGTTAGTTTGAGGGTAAACTAGTTTACCCACGAACCTAGTCATGGGTTATTTCAAAATTTTCCTTTGTTGAACACATGTGCAATGTTTTTATTTCCTTTGGAACATCTCTATTGTATTGTGCTCCAAATCTATATGATTGTGGTTGTTTCATTACATATTTTTAAGAAATCTGAAATGTTATATTATTTACTACAGTTGTGGTATTATTGTAAACAGATGTACCTGTCGAATGACAACGTGAAATGGCAGCTACAGCTCATCTAATGACGATACACAAGTAAACCTTCTTTTACATTTAAATGTTGTATGTCAGGTTGGTCTAGGGATTCATCTCATAGGTTAGTCAGGATACCTCCAAGAAGAACACTTATGGTTGCCCTACAACATGATCAACCTATCAAACAAACAATAGGTAGTATGTTTTACCCTAATTTAATGGATGAACCTTCCTGTATCACACTACCTGAATGCTTTAATGACAGATTTGAATTAAATTCTAATTACATCAACCAATTACCAAAATTTCATGGATTCGAAAAAGAAGATGCTTATTGGTTCTTAAAAGAATTTAATGAAGTTTGTAATATGATGAAAGTACCAAACAAGACTATTGACACAATTAAACTGAGGTATATGTCTTTTGCTTTAAAAGATAGTGCAAAAAGATGGTTATACAGTTTACAACCAAATTCAATTATCACATGGAATCAATTATGTTTTGAATTTCTAGGAAAATACTATCCAATGCATGTCACAATTAAAAGGAAAAATGAAATTTTTAATTGTAGACAGAAACCCGGAGAACCTTTCTAGAAATATTTTGCAAGGTTTCGAGATCTTTTAGCTCAATGCCCACATCATGGAGTAGAGAGAGTGACCCAAATCCGAACTATTTATGAAGGGATTGATTATCACACCAAGACACTCTTAGAATCTTTGAGTCAAAATGGATTTCTGAACCAAGGAATAGATAATGCTTGGAAATTTTTAGAAGATCTAGCCAAAAGGACTACCCAATGGGAGAGTGCTACTGAAGTAAGTTAGGAACAAATTCCTACCCCTAGAGGAGTTCATGTTGTTGAACCACATATTGTTTTAGAGGCTAAGATGGCTAGCTTGATACATAAAATTGATGAGTTACAGCTTAAACAAAAGACTGAGCCTACCATTATGCCTAAATGTACAAGTTATTTTGCCATAGGTCATGTTGTAGAAGACTGTCCTATTTTAAATGACTCTGAAGATGTTAATGTTTTATTCTATAATTAACATAACAACTCAAATTTCAATCCTACTTATAATCCTAGGTGGAGGAACCATCCTAATTTTTCATGGAAAAATCTAGGCCAACAACCACCTCAATCTGTAGGACAACCTTTTATTGAACAAAATGCAATGAACAATATTTCTTTAAATGTAAATCATAATCAATCTATTCATGATCAGACTTTTGAGAAACAAATATCAAGCTTACTGCAAAAAGTAGATTCAACGTTAAAATTGAATTCCCAAATTGTTGCACATGATCAAGCTATTAAAAGAATTGAAACACAATTGAACCAAATATCGAATTCACTAAACCTAAGAAACAAAGGTGCTCTTCCAAGCCAATCTTTACAAAATCCCCATGTACTTGATGGGCATACAACTCATGGAGGGGACATGCAACACCACTCGACTTAAGCTAATGAGACTGTAGTTTGGTGGTGTCTGTTTATAAACCACCGAGTTTTCTTGTGAGCCATTATAAGTCCACAAGCTTAGCACTATGGGAGCACTATTTTTATTTCTTTGTTTTGAGAAAATATCACCTCCTTTTCAACATATCTTATTGATGCATAGCACTGGTATTTAATTTTGACAGCATTACTCATGCATTTCAAATGCTTTATCATACTGAGTTCAATGCATTATTTAGCATGCATATGCTTGATATGAAGGAGAAGTTTACTTTAAAAATGTACGAAATTTTAAATTTTTTGCATCTTTTATATCTTTTATATTTTTATGTTTTTCTCGAGGACAAACCTTGAGGAATATGAGTTTCAAATGTTGCTATTAGAATTAATGGGAAGACCCTATTATACTGAGAGAAAATCTCCAAAGCTAATTCCAAATAACCTATTGCCCTTAGATGAGATAGATTTCAGATTAACTTGTGCAATGGGTTGAGTCTTCCTATTTCATTTGAATTAATGCCCTATTCACCTAATTTTCTAAAGAGGATTCAATTTCTTTCTCTTTACCCTATTTGAGTAGAGAGATAACCTATGCCGAGTGCCACCAAAAAAATTAATCATGATATGAAAATTTTCCATTCTGGTGTGCATTATATTGAGATATCTCCCAACTTTTCTGAGTTAGAGGTGATGTAAAGGAAGGTAGCAAGGGTTTTAGCTTTAATGCACCATGGAGTTCATTTGGGAATTAGATTATGGAGATATAAGGTAGTGAACTTAATTGACTATGGGTCATTTATTAGTTCTAAAAGTGCAATGCTATGTCATTTACTTTTTTTTTATATGTTAAAAAAAAAGAGAAAAAAAGAAAGAAAGAAAAAGAAGAACTGAGAAATATTGAATGAAAATGAGGAATATTTATAGAGAAAGAATCAGAAAAATTAAGGGATCAATGTCAGTATGAGTAGAAAAAGGGAAATATTTGATGTCATTTGGGATGTGAGAATGAAGTGAAATGATACTATATCAACAAGTCAACATTTTGAGTGATGGTATATTATTGTCTTATCCTTTGTCTACCAGCCAGAGCATTTTCCAATATCTTAGAAAGGATGGGAGTATCTCAAATTGCCCTCTTTTGTTAGTGAGATGTGTATGCCTACTTTAATGATTTAATTTCTGATTGAGAGTAGTGAGGGTGTGAATTCCTCTTGCTTGCACAAGACAGATGGTTCTCATGAAAAGGTTACTTCTTGTTCACATTTTAAATGAGTCTATTTGATTTAAGGGCAAGGAGAGGGAGTGTTGTAAGACTGAGCCACCTCATCCCCCTGACGTTGTTTTAGCGACAAGTGATTCAAACGATCCTTGGGTTGGTTCTGTTTCTCTCCTCTCTTCTTTTCTTTCTTTCTCTTATATGTTATTTCTTTTGTTTCTTTGGACTTTGTGGGTGTTGACCCCCATGCTTAAGGATCTATCAGGCAGTCAACTAGCCGTCCAGTGGCATGCCGGTATATCACCCCGACAGTCGGTTCCCCCGAATTCCCCCCAGCAAAGTCAAAGTCCTACTTTGCTAGCATTGAGGCCCTTGCTCAAGACTTATTGAGTGGCTGGGTAACTCAACTGGCCAACCACCGGCACGTCAGTAAAATACCCCAGCAGCTGATCTCTAACTCTCCCACCAACATGCAGGTACGCTCGTCAACACGCCCAATCCGATTTCAGGGGAAAAGCACATGGTTGCCGGAGCCTCAACTGGCACACGATCCCGGCTATCCGTCATAGCCTACTCCCCTGAATCACTGGCTATATTCCTAATGCACCCTGATCCCCACTACCCGGCACCCAGCTAATGCACCGCGGCTGTCGGCCAGCCACCTGTGAAGATAATTTGAATCAATTTGAAAGATATGGCAAGATTTAATTACTTAAATCTTGCAATCAATCAATCACGCGGATCGCGCAATTGAATCAAGATGTATGCAGAGTTGCCATCCCGGGATCACCTGAAGAAGGAAGGTGATTCCCTATATAAAGGGACCCTCTACTCCATTTCAAGGGACAGCTTTTGGACGGCTTTTGGACGGCTTTTTGGAGATTCTAAAGGAGGAGAGCTACTCGGAGCCCCGACACCTTGTAGGTAAGTTCCGCCAAGGACTTCCGACTACCACTGCCGACTCCCTGTAGGTAAGTTCCCTCATCCTTTGCCGTCATACATATGATTTAGCCCCGTTCTCTCAAGCCCCGACCATACTGGACCCTCCCTAGTCAAGGGAAAGGTCAGAGGACATGCCCGGGTGCCATTCCTTTAGACACACTTCCGAAGGTACCGGAAGCCTCCCTGGTACGGTTGAGATCAGTTCAGTCACGACCCCTTCATTGGGTCTTTTTACATGGAAACTCGTGTTTTCTTACGTATTCTACGAATGCATTGTCGAGTTTTCCCCTGTCCTTTTCCTTTGAAATGACTGGCCATCGTCAGACGCATAATCTCTGCTTAGAGACGGCTGTCTCCCCGAAGGTGTCCGCCTCTCCCGTCTCTCAAGACTAGATGTAGAAATCTCTACACCCAAAGGTTGAGGCGGAAAATCAGGTGAACATCTAGTCCCAGACTTAGATGCCTGGTAGGCTGACGAGTAGACCCACCAAATTTTTGGCTGTTTAGCTAGAAATCCGTTGCAGGGCCTACGACATCTATATTCACATTTTCTTCTATTTCTCGCTTACCTTTCCGAGAGAGGCAAAGCTTCCCTCCCAATGCCCCGGAAAGGCTTTCGAGATGAGGCTATCGGCATGCATCATTGTCGACGCCGGCAGTTTGAGTGCACGAGCATGTACATCCCGACAGTTCCCTTTTACTGGGAGAGGCAAAGCTACCCTCCCGACGCCCCGGAAAGGCTTCCGGGACGAGGCTGTCAGCATGCATCATTACCGACGTTGGCCGTCTAAGTGCACGAGCATGTACATCCCGACGGTTCCCTTTTACTGGGAGAGGCAAAGCTGCCCTCCTGACACCTTGGAAAGGCTTCCAAGATGAGGCCGTCGGCATGCATCATTGTTGATGCCAGCGTCTAGGTACAAGACCATGTACACCTCGACGGTTCCCTTTTACCGGGAGAGGCAAAGCTGCCCTCCCGATGCCCAAGAAAGGCTTCTGGGATAAGACCGCCGGCCTACATCCGTTCCAACACTGGCCATCTAGGTGTATGAGTATGTACACCCAATGGTTCCCAATGGCCAGGGGAAGCGAAGCTACTCCACTGATTCCTTGGAAAGTCTCCAAGATGAGGCCAGGTTTGGCTGAGCTGATTGTAGTAGTTTTCCATTTTAGAGTTGAAGAGAGGTCGGGATTGCCCAGGTTGTCTGGGGGGTGCCTAACACCCTCCCCAACAGTACCCTGAGCCCTGTATCCAGTTCTCCCATGTATCGCATAGTGTTACACATTTTTACGCCATTCTTGTGGTTCTATCGTTTCGATGGTGGAAGGGCACTTCCCTATCTGGTTTTCCTTATTTTCTACCCAAAAATAAGGTGGCGACTCCGTTCAACGAGCCATTCACCCCACGTGGTGATGCGCTCCCAAAATCAACTTTCAATTCTCTATACCTCGACCCATCCATCGACTCTACCGCCAGAAACCCATGTGCTTACGAGTGATAGCCGAATGAAAGAGAGGGTACAGATTTTTGGCGACTCTGCTGGCGAGACTCTCTACATTTTTATCAATTAAGTGACTCAAACTCTCACTCATACTGCTCTTTTACAATCAGTCTTTTGTTTGCCGCTAGGATTTTTAGTGTACTAAGCGAAGCCGCTTTCAAATGCATTGAACCGAATCACCCTTCTTTGATTCTCCCTGCAGATCCTCCGTGGAGATTCTCCTCGTAGACCTCTGCAGCTCGCAAGTTCTGAACCCTTCTGGCTCCCCCTATCCAGACTCGCTCACAAGCAAGAGCAATGGCCACTAGTTCCACCACAACGTTCGGATCTTCCCCTTCTGTCACTACGGCAGCCTCTGTGCCACTATCCGTGGTTTTCGGCCCACCACCGCCTGTCGTCACCAAGACGAACTTCACCAGGCCAATCATTGTACCTGCTAGAGCCATGGATCAACCCAGGGTGCCAGACCTGTCTACGGTTGGGGCATTAGACAATGTCACGTCGCATCCTACGTCGCCTGCTTCTCCCGCCACTGGAACTGAAGGAAACAGGCCGGTTCCTACGTGGAACACCGGTTCATCCTACCAACCACCCTCAAACACCGAGGGCTTAGAAGGGATTGATGCCTTCCAACCGCCCCAGCCGGGACATTTTGAGCAAACTCTCCTAGTTCACTAGTTGGCTTGTTACTAACAGCAAGGGATTAGTTCGATAATCCCACGTAGGCCAACTGCCTGTGTCCTAGAGATGCCACAGACTGAAGAATATGACGTCATCACCACCCTGGTGGCAGGTCAATTCTTCCAGCTGCCATTGCAGCCAACGGCCGTCGCTACTGCTACCCCGATACCGGACATAAAGGGGCAACTACTCCAGAGGATAGTGGAACTGGAAGCGTCCTTTTGGAACATGAGGTCCGCCCCATCGGAACTCTCTTATTCATTCCAGAACCTCTGTTTCTATCTAGAGGCGATGCTCCCTCCTGACTTCAAGATGCCTGAACTGGTCAAACACAACAGGCCCAGTGACCCCCACGCGCACCTCCGAGCCTACTGTGGAGACATGGCGGCACTGCAACACGAGGAGAAGCTCCTCATCCGGCTATTCTAGAAATCTCTCCAAGGACTTGCATTGTCATGGTACATGTCCTTGGACTTGACAAAGATCTACACCTGGGAGTAGCTGGTGTACATGTTCTAGGAATAGTACGCGTAGAATTTGGACCTGGCACTCAAGTTGGAGGCATTGTCATGGTACATGTCCTTGGACTTGACAAAGATCTACACCTGGGAGTAGCTGGTGTACATGTTCTAGGAATAGTACGCGTAGAATTTGGACCTGGCACTCAAGTTGGAGGCATTGTCATGGTACATGTCCTTGGACTTGACAAAGATCTACACCTGGGAGTAGCTGGTGTACATGTTCTAGGAATAGTACGCGTAGAATTTGGACCTGGCACTCAAGTTGGAGGCATTGTCATGGTACATGTCCTTGGACTTGACAAAGATCTACACCTGGGAGTAGCTGGTGTACATGTTCTAGGAATAGTACGCGTAGAATTTGGACCTGGCACTCAAGTTGGAGGCATTGTCATGGTACATGTCCTTGGACTTGACAAAGATCTACACCTGGGAGTAGCTGGTGTACATGTTCTAGGAATAGTACGCGTAGAATTTGG
>JAMKPZ010006056.1:0-10328 GCA_024699675.1 Amphibolis antarctica | reverse complement strand
AATGTTAAGTGTAATTATCTATTGTTTTAAGTGTACTTATGTAGTGTTTTAATTTTGAACTATATGTCCCTATTGTTGTCATTATTCAACAAAGTATTGCGGTTAGAGAATAATTGTAAGCATTCATATAGATAAAATTAATAAATCCACCTTTCACTGAAAAGCTAAATAAGATAAAAATACCCTTGCATTACAAATCAATCACTTATACAAACAAATGTTCCAATCACTTAGCATTACAATTCAACAAGAAATCAGAAAAGTACAAGTTATCCTTGATTTCTCCTCCAATTTTGAACAGAACTTATTATAGTTTCTGAAATCTGTCGACCAATTTGTTCACCTAATTATGTAATATATACAACCTCTGCAGGAGATAACAAATTTTGTCAAATCGACGTATATGTCTGTTCACTTGTTGATTGTTGCTGTACGTCTATAACTGGTGCATTACAAATGAATTTCTTATATTCAGCCACTATAAACAATCTTGTCTTGAAGGATTTTCTGGGCCACTGATTTACATCATATACTGTGCCCGATATCAACTTCACAAGACTGATTCTATAAAATAATTTTGAATGTCTGTGCTATATGGAATCCAAAAACAATGTGCATCAATTCAGTTTTATTTTCTGCATCACAACATATGTGGCATATAAACAAATTCTTTGGATATGTTCATCATGCCTTTTCTTCTGAAAAATTTGTGCTTGCAGAATTTTGGCTACAAATTTGGCTTTGCCATTGAGTTCATCAACATACTGTAATTTGTCATGTGAATAAGGGGTTCTTCCTATCAAACAAATGTTTTAATTTAGCAAGTTCAAAAATGTTGTATCTAATTGTACACCTTCATTTGTCAATTTAAGAGTATCATATACCAACTGAAGAGTAATTTCAAAAATAGTGTTATCAATGTTGCTAAATAATCTGTCTTCCTCAATATACAAGTTAGTATAAAAAGCAGCTATTACTTCTCTAAATACATTTACCTTATAGCTTGTTGGTATTATGTCTAGCAGAACTTGAAACTGTAAGAGATCCTTGATCTCTTGTAAATATGTAAAGTTTATAGGCCTTTCATATAGTATTTGAAGATTCAAAAATTTATTGTAATGGTCTAGACATTTCTGATTTCAAAAATATAGATTTTCTACTGTCATACCTTCCTCAGGAAATGAATGAGGAGTGCTTGCAAATCTTCAACATTCTCTGTTTATGACTAATATACAACCAATCCCAACTGATCTTCATTTTACACCTCTGAAGTCTCTTATTGCTAATTTACATACTCCTCTTTAGCTTGCAAATCAAGAGATTCTTTTATGATTTGTTGATTAAAGATTGTTAGAGGACTGTAATGCTCTTTCTTTAAATATGAAAGTTGATGATTTCTAACTTCCTCCATAGTTTGTTCAATAACTGACACATGCTCGGAAACTGGTTCTTGTATTTGTTGTGACTGTAATATTTCTTCAACCTGTTTCTGTCCATCAGTCCGAACAGTTGCATCTTCTTCTTTTTTTCAAGCTCTGCAAATATTCACCCAATGTTTGATTATCACTAGTGTCAGAAAGTTGTTGTTGTTCTTCCACGGAGACAGATCGTGTCCACTGAGATTTTAAATTTCTTAAAATGTCTTCAATGTTGTCTGTCCGATCTGTTGAAGAACTATCTGTCTCTGTAGAAATTGTTTCAGCAACAACTGTAAGTATACCATTTGATTCATCATTAATTCTGGTATACTTTTCACACTGTGGTGGAATATTCATTACCAGAGTATCTTCTTCCTTCCATTGCTTCATTAATTGAATATAAATTTGTGAAAGTCTTTCTTTCCTATCGATATACTTTTGCATTTCAGCAAAAGCTTGAAATCTATCATGCCTTGTATTTTTCAATACAAACTCAGTAACATCATTCCTTTTATTTATCAAACTGAATGATGATGTGCTTTTAAAAATATTCTTGACATATAAGTCATACACAGCAAAACTTGACAATATTGTTGGAATTGCATCAATTATAAACAGAGATGACTTTGCAATAGTCACTTCTCTTTTCTCAAAATTATCAAGCACCTTTTGAAAATAACTCAATTCAAAAGATGACAAAAATGTTTTACCTATCCACAAACCTTCATTTTCAGCCTCACTACTAGCAGACGTTGAACTACTGCTCCAGCTATCTGATGTGACTACTTCAACTTGTTTCTGTGTAGTGGTGGCTTTAAACCAATCTTCAAATTCTTCAACCCTACTTGTAGGGGTGAACCATTTTGAAGTTGACGGCTATGGATGCATGGGTTCAGTTTTCTTCGACTTTGGAGTGGGCTTGTTATGTCTTCTTTTAGCAAGTCTTGAAGGCTGTCCTATTTCAAATATACTGAGCGGTGCCATTGAATCAGCAAATGATTATAAGATATACCGTTCAGCGCACCTGATATTGTGTATTTTTTCTCCCTGCGACCCTAATCGTAGTCGCCAATTTTCTCCTTCTGCATTTTTCTTCTCCTCAACAACAACTTCAAAAACCTCAGGAGAGAAGTCATACCTCAACTTCAACAACTGTACCTCTTTGTCAACTTTGTCGATTTTGACCTGCCACGTACGCGGGAGTAGTGGTGGAACTTGAATGGTCTTCTTCCCGCGTGCCATTCCTACGTTACTATGACTGAAGCTTCTTCTTCAAGTAATGCACCACGCAACTATCGGGACGATTAGGGCACAAGGCATTATGAATTTAAGCCTTATATACGCTTAGAGATTAAGCGTTAAAGTTGTCAGATTTTTATAATCGGATCTTACCATAAAGATATTTGCTATTCAATAATACCTTTAGTCCTTAACTGAAGTTCACGTCTAATTCACGTGATGACAGAATCGGCGTTTTTTATTAATAGACCGGATGATTGTATTAAAAGACTGGCGTTTTAATATCCTTGTGACCGAATGACACGTGTAATGTTAAAATGCCGATCTTTTAATACAATCGTTCGGTCTTTTAACATAAAACACCGACTTTCTCGTCACGTGTGAACCTAATAGTTCACATGACATCTAACTATACCCCTTCGAATATTAAGTTCACGTGACATTCTGCTCTAATTTTTCACGAACTATATTCATATGTAACACTTATTTAATTAACTACACTCATTCCAATATCACGCCGAAGTATTCTAAATATTGAACATATGTCATCTACTAGCTTAAAATATTATGGTGGAATATTGTTTAAATTAATTAGATTTGAATTAAAAAGGATTTTGATGAAATAATTAAAAATACTTAACCTGGATCGAATGGGTATAGTTGTAAATAATTCAGCATTACCTGAAATAATATGTCAAGTACGTTGAAGTAATAAGTAAATAAATAATTAGAAAATATAATTACGACGGTTAAATTACCATTACATCATAATTAAACATTAATTAAGTATTTATCATCAAAACATAATAGTCTCCATGAGATACCTTTAAAACACCTAACTACTACTCACACTCCACGTGTACTTTACAAAGCACATGCCTAACTTAAAAAGTCACGTGTGAATGTGAAAACGTCGGTCTTTTAATACAATCGTCCAGTCTTTTAACATAAAACGTTGATTCTCTCATCACGTGTGAACTTAAAATTGCACGTGACATCTAAACTATACCCCTTCGAATATTAAGTTGACGGTCAAACTGTACGACGCACATGCCTAACTTAAAAAGTCATGTGTGAATGTTAAAATGCCGGTTTTTTAATACAATCGTCTAGTCTTTTAACATAAAACGTCGACTCTCTCATCACGTGTGAACCTAATAGTTCACGTGACTTCTAACTATACCCCTTCGAATATTAAGTTCACGTGACATCTAACTACACCCCTTCGAATATTAAGTTCACGTGACATTCTGCTTTGATTTTTCACAAACTATATTCATATGTAACACTTATTTAAGTAACTACACTCATTCCAATATCACACCGAAGTGTTCTAAATATTGAACATATGTCATCTACTAGCTTAAAATATTATGGTGGAATTTTGTTTAAATTAATTCGATTTGAATTAAAAAGGATTTTGATGAAATAATTAAAAACACTTAACCTGGATCGAATGGGTATAGTCGTAAATAATTTAACATTAACTGAAATAATATGTCTAGTACGTTGAAGTAATAAGTAAATAAATAATTAGAAAATATAATTACGACGGTTAAATTACCATTATATCATAATTAAACATTAATTATGTATTTATCATCAAAACATAATAGTCTCCATGAGATACCTTTAAAACACCTAACTACTACTCACACTCCACGTGTACTTTACAAAGCACATGCCTAACTTAAAAAGTCACGTGTGAATGTGAAAACGTCGGTCTTTTAAAACAATCGTCCAGTCTTTTAACATAAAACGTTGATTCTCTCATCATGTGTGAACTTAAAATTGCACATAACATCTAAACTATACCCCTTCGAATATTAAGTTGACGGCCAGACTGTGCGACGCACGCGCCTAACTTAAAAAGTCACATGTAAATGTTAAAACACCGGTCTTTTAATACAATCGTCCAGTCTTTTAACATAAAACGCCGACTCTCTCATCACGTGTGAACCTAATATTACACGTGACATCTAACTATACCCCTTCGAATATTAAGTTGACGGCCACACTATACAACGCACGCGCATAACTTAAAAAGTCACGTGTGAATGTTAAAACGTCGGTCTTTTAATACAATCGTCTGGTCGTTTACTATAAAATGCCGATTCTCTCATCACGTGTGAACTTAAAAAGTTCACGTGACATTCTACGGTGATATTTCGCAAACTATATTCATATGTAGTAGTTATTTAACTAATTATATCCATTCACATTAGTTCTCCGAACTATTCTAAATATTAAACATATTTAATCTACTAAGTTAAATATTTAAAATACTTAATCGAACATTTGAGTGCTAATTAATTTAGCATTAACTTAAATATTTAAAACACTTAACGTGGATTATGTTGATGATCACCAAATTTTGTTTATGTTGTAGTTATCGATTGTTTTCCTTTTCAATTTTCAAATTTCAATTAAGGTGATGTTATATTTTACTTTTTCACGGTTTTAAAACACCTAAAGTTAAGAATGTTAAGTGTAATTATCTATTATTTTAAGTGTAGTTATCTATTGCTCTAATTCTGAACAGTATATGCCTCCATTTTTGTGATTATTTAACAAAGTATTGGGATTAGAGAATAAATGAAAGCATTCAGTCAGATAAAATTAAATCACTTATACAAACAATTCAATCACTTGAAATAAGAAAAAAATACCCTTGCATTACAATTGAATCACTTATACTGAAATGTTAATTTGGATAAACATACCCTTCAATTACAATTCAACAAGAAATTAGAAAAGTACAATTTATCCTTGATTTCTCCTCCGATTTTGAACAGTACTGATTATAGTTTCACAAATTTGTTGATCAATTTGTTCTCCTAATTGTGTAATATACGCAACCTTTGTAGGAGATAATAAATCTTATGCAGTCGACGTATGTGGCTGTTCACTTGTTGATGGTTAGTGTATGTTTGTAACTGGTACATGAGAAATGAATTTCTTATATTTAGCTACTATAAAAGATCTTGTCTTGAAGGATTTTCTAGACCACTGATTCACATCATATCCTGTCTCCGATATCAACTTCACAAGACTGATTCTATAAAATAATTTTGAATGTCTGTGCTGTATGGAATCCAAAAACAGTGTGCACCAATTCAGTTTTATTTTTTGCATCACTGCATATGTAGTATATAAACAAATTCTCTCGATATGTTCAGTATGCCATTTCTTTTGAAAAATCTGTGCTTGCAGAATTTTGGTTATAAATTTGACCTTTCCATTAAGATATTCAAGATACTGTAATCTGCCATGTAAATGAAGGGTTCTTGCTATCGAATTGATGTTCAAATCTAGCAAGTTTAAAGATGTTCTACCTAAATGTATACTCTCATTTGTTAATTTAAGAGTATCATATACCAACTGTGGAGCGATTTCAAAAATAGTCTTATCTATGTTGGTAAATAATCTACCCTCATCAACATATAAGTTAGCATAGAATGCAGCAATGACTTCTCTGAATACATCTAACTTACAGTTTGTTGGTATAATATATAGCAGACTTTGAAAGTTGAAGAAATCTTTAATCTCTTGTGAATCTTTGAAATTTATTGGTCTTCTGTACAGTATCTCATAATTCAAATTTTGTTTATAATTGTCCAGACATTCTTGATTTTGAAAATATATATTGTCTACTGTCATACCTTCCTTAGGAAATGAATGAGAAGTGCTTGACAAATCTTCAACATTCTCTGTCTGTGACTGATATACAACTAATCCCAACTGATCTTCATTGTATACCTCTGAAGTCTTTTCTTGGTGATTTACATGCTCCTCTTCAACTTGGACATCAATGGATTCTTGTATGCGTTGTTCAGTTGAGATTCTTGGAGGACTGTAATGTTCTTCCATTACTACTGAAATTTGATGTTGTGGAGCTTCCTCCATGTTACTTTTACAGCTCAACTGTTCTGAAGTTGATGGTTGTAGTGTTGTTAGGCTCTGGGGCGGGCTTCTTATGTCTCCTTTTAGCAGCTCTGGAACACTCTCCTATTTCAAACGTACTGAACGGTGTCATGGAATCAGCAAATGATTTTAACACATTTCGCTCAATACACCTGATATTGTGTAGTTTTTGTCCTTCCAACTGTAATTGTAGTTGCAAGTTCTCTCTTTCTACAATGTCGACCTCCTCTATAATAACTTCAAAGACGTCGGCAAAGAAGTCATACATGGACTTCAATAGCTCTATCTCCTCCTCGACTTTGTCGATTTTGACCTACCATGTACGCGGGAGTACCGGTGGAACTTCAATGTTCTTCCTGCGTGCCATTGCTACGTTAGTGATAGTGAAGCTTCTTCTCCAAGTCACGCATGATGCACTTGCTGTTGCTCAGGAAGACTAGGGCATAGGGGATTACGAATTTAACCTTTATATATGCTTAGAAATTGTGGGTTAAAGTTGTCAGATTTTTATAATCGGATCTTACCGTAAAGATATTTGCTATTCAATACTACCACTTATTTGAAAGACCAGACGATTGTATTAAACAACCGGCGTTATATGTTAAAAGACAGGTGTTTTAACATTCACACGTGACTTTTTAAGTTAGGCGCGTATGTCGTACAGTGTGGCTGTCAACTTAATATTCGAAGGGGTATAGTTTAGATGTCACGTGCAATTTTAAGTTCACACGTGATGAGAGAATTAGCATTTTATGTTAAAAGACCGGATGATTGTATTAAAAGACCGGCATTTTCACATTCACACATGACTTTTTAAGTTAGGCACGTACTTTCTAAAGTACACGTGGTGTGTAAGTAGTAGTTAGGCATTTTAAGGTTATCTCACATAGACTATTATGTTTTGATAATGAATACTTAATTAATGTTTAATCATGATGTGATGGTAATTTAACCATCATAATTATATTTTCTAATTATCTATTTACTTATTACTTCAACGTATTGGACATATTATTTCAATTAATGCTAAATTATTTACAACTATACCCATTCAATCCAGGTTAAGTGTTTTTAATTATTTCAACAAAATCCTTTTTAATTCAAATCGAATTAATTTAAACAAAATTCTGCCATAATATTTTAAGCTAGTATATGACATATGTTCAATATTTAGAACACTTCGACGTGACATTGGAATGAGTGTAGTTACTTAAATAAGTGTTACATATGAATCAGAGCAGAATGTCACATGAAATATTAAGTTCATACGTAATAAGAGAGTCAGTATTTTATATTGAAAGACCAGACGATTGTATTAAATGACTGGCATTTTAACATTACACTTGACATTCAGTCGTAGGGATATTAAAACGCCAGTCTTTTAATACAATCGTCCAAGTCTTTTAACACAAAACGCCGATTCTCTCATCACGAGAATTAGACGTGACAACTTCAGTTAAGGATTAAAGGTATTATTGAATAGCAAATATCTTTATGGTAAGATCCGATTATAAAAATCTGACAACTTTAATATTCGGCTGAGAGAATCGACGTTTTATGTTAAACGACTAAACGATTGTATTAAAAGACCAACGTTTTAACATTCACACGTGATGGGAGAATCAACGTTTTAAGTTAGATGACCGGACGATTGTATTAAAAAATCGGTGTTTTAACATTCACGCGTGACTTTTTAAGTTAGACGCGTGCGTTGTATAGTATGGCCGTCAACTTAATATTCGAAGGGGTATAGTTTAGATGTCGCGTGCAATTTTAAGTTCACACGTGATGAGAGAATCGGCGTTTTATGTTAAAAGACCAGCCAATTGTATTAAAAGACTAGTGTTTTAACATTCACACGTGACTTTTTAAGTTAGGCGCATACGTTGTACAGTATGACCGTCACTCAAATAATTCAATTGATAGTACTTCCATGTAATTGTAAGGTAAAGTCATGGAAGTACCGTTTATACACAGGTCTATAAACAGTATTTCCGTCCATCGTTACTTTATTTCTACAATACTTCCACCTTATTTAAACGTTGGAAAACCACTTCACAGTTTTCTACAACGATAGTAGGGTTACTCTTAAAACTTTATGTCAATCTATGTGCAGTAAACATACTTAAATGATAACAATAAGTTTTGTTATAGAATGTTAACATTAAATTTTTCATCAAAACAGTAAGGATAATTATTCAGAGAACATTATCCGTAACAATCTCCACATTTTTTATGACTACAAAACTAAACATATATATTAAAAACATATATGTCACCAAACACAAGTCCTGACCTGAATGAATTTCATTATTTCAATATATTACATTAGTTTATTTGACTAAAACAGTTACATGTAATGTAAGCATGCTTGTGTCATATTCCTCTTTAGGCATCATCTTCCCTATTTTATTAACGACTACCTACATTAGGGCAAGTAGTTATGTAATGACCTAGTTCCCCACACTCATGGCACATCCATCTCTTCTTATGGGTATTAATTTCTTCAATAGAAGACCTTCATTTTCAAATTTCTTGTATGAACAACATACGTCACAATTGGTCTCCATATTCAAACTGACTATTTTAGGTTTTGTTGACATCATTGGATTACAAACTTCAAAACAATATTGCATACCTACTTTGCTTATTTTTTTATTAATATACGTCAATCCTTTTCTCATTTTATGTTGGAATACAAAAAAAATATTCCATGTATAACTCGCAGACACCTGAATTTCAATTAAAGCAGAGAACAAAAGTGTCAGCTTTGTTGTCAAAGTAATTAAGTCTTCATGTTCCTCAGATTGACGTCTTGCTTTCAATGCTCTATCATATTGGACAACAAATTCTGAAAAAGGAGTATGAGAATGCACATACCCATCAAAAAATGAATTTACGCTCTTAGACCTTTGACTTGTGTTCATGCCTGCCATAAATATATCTTTCATATAGCATGGAACTCAATACTGTCGGATGGTATACATGTAATTCAGCCAAGAGTTACCATACAGTGTTGGATATTTAACTGTCAATAATTCTCACTCCTTTTCAAACTTTTCACGAGTCGTTGCACCATATATACATTTATTGTAATCAACCTTAAAGTTGACATCAGTGCACATCTTTAGGACATCACCAATGGCATTTCGGCCAATATGCCAAGAACAATAACGATATATACAATCTGGAAAAACTTCAAGAATAATTGCACACATTGCATGATCTTGATCTGTAATAATGGCCTTTGGATTCTTGTCATACATGCAACTTTGGAATGTACTAAACAACTAATGAAATGTTTCTTTTGTCTCATCTACTAGTAAAGCACACCCAAACAATGTGGACTGCTTGTGGTGATTTACTCCAGTAAATGGTGCAAAAGGCATGTTGAAATTATTGGTCCTATAAGTGGTGTCAAAAATAACCACATCTTCAAACTTCACATATGCTTCATGAGCCCTTCCATCAGCCCAAAAGACACTTCTAATTGTATGATGTTCATCTAATTCAAAACAGAAGAAATAATTTCAATCCTTATGACTTTGTTGCTGAAAATATTGTACTACCGTCATATGTCCCTTGTCCATATTATTCTTTCGCCTAGTCTTGTTAAGGTGAATAACTTGATCAGGACCAATATTTTGCTGTGACATATTTGAAAGAACATTTGCCACTTTGGAAGGTTGAATGCCACATTCTGAGAGGGTATTCAGCAACCCTTTTGATACAGATGATATCTTTCTA
>JAMKPZ010006054.1:0-10057 GCA_024699675.1 Amphibolis antarctica | reverse complement strand
GTATCATAACTTTTTTTTCTTATTTTTCATAACATTACATAGTACATAGCAATTAACATCTATTTTTGTGGTATTATGCATATATTTAGCATGTTCTACAATATCATTATAACTTCTTATACATTTTATTAGTGAATTCCATATGCCATCTCCTGTTATTCATATTTTAATAATGTTAAATTGTGCATAGCAATTAGCATCTAGTTTTACAATATTATGCAATATTCAACATATTCTATGTAATGATACAAAAAATAAGTAGAAGTAGATTAATTGATTACCAAAGTATAAGATCTCTATATATGGAAGCAACATAAAGAAAACAAGTATAAAAAGAAAGAAAGACTAAACCTACATACAACACTGAATATTTAATACTCTCTCTCAAGGTGAAACGTCCAACTCATAATATATTTAATGACAATTCAACAAACTTAAACATAGTTGATTGTTTTTGATGTTAACATCAAGCATTATTTTGTTCAACTTGTATGACTATTGATCAAGAGTGCTTGTATGTTGGTTTTTCCCTTTCTTTTGAGCTTATTTCACAATATCTTTTGATTATGGCTCAAAGAAAAGGTTTAATCTTTATGAAGATTGTTCCATCTCCCTGCCATTATTTTCTTTCCAACTGATTCAACAAGTATGTACTACAAAGCGTTAGTCCTTCCTAAATAGTGAAAGGCACTTTTATTCATCTAGATAATTTCACAGTTGTGACTAAACTTGTGACAATACAAATCAAGTAATTTTGTGTATGCTAATGTGGTTTTTATTTTGCACATCAGGAACATACTTCTCAAAGGTCCTTTTTGCTCCTAGCATCTCTTCATACAGTAAGGTTAGCTCTGGTGCATCATTAATATCGTCAGATGTATCAAAGGATTTGAGATGGCAATTTACTCTCCAAAGAACTTGGGAGAAAATAATACATGGTAAAGGTATGATTCATTACATTTGGGTTTCAGTTTGACGAGTCAATTTGTGTTTATATTATTGATTTTTATTCAATAATATAAATTGATTTGTATCCAATTATCATCCAAAATTGCCATTTCTGACTAACAATTCATAATCTGAGCTTATTTTCTTTTTAAATAGAACAGTTAATCTTTATTGCTTAGTCCAAATTGATTAATATTCGGAGTATTTTGGAAACCTACAAAAGGTCAAGTTGTATTTAGGGTGTTTTTGGTGGTTGGGATTTGTTTAATTATGTAGATATGTTAACTTAGCACTGTATCCAGTCAATTTAATTTGTTTTCCTATGGTCTCAATTTTGCCAAACATGCTAGATGTCAACTTGCTTCTTAACATTATTGTTTTATGTTGTGGATGCTTTGATGATAATTCTATATCTCTTGCTTCAAAACAACTGTGTATTATTGGAAATATTTTAATTCTAGGTCTACATTTCTGTTCCTTATAGACGTAAACCCATGTTTTGAGGTAGAATATTCCCGATGAACAATGTTACCAGACTACCATCGGTCTTACAGTCCGTACGTAAGTTCTAGATATTTAACTGTCAATTTTCTTCATAAATTAGTTGATATAATATTTTATTTAATAGAATTTTTAATATTAAAATTACTTAATAACAACTATGAAAATTATTGTGGAGTTATTTGAAAAAAAACAAGCATTGCATATCACTATAGCCCCCCTTTGTCTCTGGTTTGAATGAAAAATGTCAACTATGGTAAAGCTTCTTGTCTTCTTTTTGATCTAAAATTTTTCTCAAAATGATAAATTATACACGTTTTGTCTATAGTCTCAGGAATGAATGATAAATTTCACATGACCACAGATAACTAATCAGCCGATAGAGTGGGTGTTGTACAATAGATTAGCAAACATGTCTCTATTGTTTTGCAAGATCCAATCCATTGTAATGCCTCTTTCTACACATGTAATAGGGAAGTTGAATTGTTGTTACATCGTGCATCATCCTACCTGGACGTGTTCTTTTAGGAGAAGTGTTGGTAAATTCAGTATTGGTTCTCAAATGATTGATGTGAATTTGGAAATTAGTTATTCAATTTTTTCAAATTATTAGATCCTAAAATGATCCCTTTGAGTGATACCAAAAGTGGGACAAAGCTTCGCTATTATGGTAGTGCTCATGATTTACCTCTAACTAATATAATAATTCATTGTTGACAGATGATGATGTTGACGTCAAATCAAAAAACACAGAAAAGTTGTCATCTTATGATTTTCTGTATGAAGAACTTGCTGATAAACACAATCTAAGGAAACATTTGCCTTGCAGTGCAGTCATGCCTTCTTTACCGGTTACAATAAAATGGTTGAGGGATTGTGCCAAGGAAAATCCTTCCATCCGACTACAGGTAGAGTTCCTCAAATGTGATTTCTACATTTCATTTATTAGCTTTCTAGCTTTATGTTTTTTGTATACAACGGATGTGAGGAGAACAAGGAAGGGTCTCTATAGAGACATCCTAAGTAAATGCTATGGAAATTCTCTTTATTAAAACCAATTAACCAGCAGAGAAAGACTTATAAATGATATATGAATATTAGTTCACTACATTATTTTTAATGTGAGACTATATTATCCAACACATCCTTGTGTTTATGAGTTTTTCATGAAGTTATCTTACAAACGTCTTACGTGTGATGTTTGTAAATTAACTTTGATATCATATAAAGATTCATCTCATTAAAATTAATTGATTAGTAAAAAAAGATTCATAAGTGTTATATAAACTTTAGTTCACTACATTGTTTTTAACATGAGACTATATTATCTAACCAATGTGAATGGTAAATGACATTAAGATACAAGACATGGATCGATCTTTACTTTAACTCATGACTTGAAGAAAATAATGTAGCGAACAAGGTAAAAAATGCTTATAAGGTTCAGTACTGCATGGATCTGGAGACTAAAATTTCACATGCAATTTTCATTGTTACAACTCTTTGATAGGTTATTGACTATAGGTTCTTGTGACGGGATCCTTGCACCTTGTCGGTGATGTGATAAAGCTTATACGAAGATGATTTTATTCCTACAAAATGCAATGCAAGAAAACCATGTTCAACTGGGACCTATAAAAGGCAGCTGCTGGTCTCCCAGGTCATCTCATCCATTGAGATTGAAATTGAAGGGTTCAATCACAGCCACATGCCGGTGCTACAATATTGTTGTCATCTGTTTGCTCACAGCATTATGGGGCCATGGAATCATTGCATCTAATTGTCTTATTGTTTGTGATTGTTTGTCCCATCCATAGTAATTTTATTGTGTATTTGACGCCAACGAATCATAGGTTGTACATGCAACAGAAATAATTATTTTTGGAATATATTCGTGCTAAATGAACATACTTACATATGATGGTGTTTCTTATTAGAATAAGTTATTAATAAAGAATAAGTCTTTATATATAAAGATAATATAATAAATACAAAGTAACTTAATCCATGTAGGATTAAATTTGCTTGTGACAAATCTTAGCACATATTTAGACTGGCACTTTCTCAAGTTGGTTGAAGCATCCAATTTTGTAATAAACTCATACATAAATGAAACAATAAATGGATATATAATAGACAAACAATTAGTAATAATATTATGTAAGCTCACAGATGGTTAAATTTAGTTTGATTACACGATAATAGGTGTACGTACTATTTCATCGTGGATATTATTAAACTCGATTAACATATACTAAATAAAAAGTTACACAAACACGCTCTCATGGATAATGCCATCAATCATTTAATAATAAGATTTAACGTAAATTTTGTACTTAATAATATTCCGTAAACTTTAGTTCTCGTGGAGAAAACATAGGTGAAGTAGTAGTATTGCACTACTACAATATCGACAATCTCGCACGAGAACAATTAGTCGGATCCAAACTTCAGCAAGCCTGGTCCAGAAGCCCACCCATTAAATTTAATAGTTGTTTTCGGCCCGTGCCAACACGGTTCTAAACCCGTGGCACGATTCGGAAGTCCATAGGGCGGATCTGAAGACTGAGCTGACCTGAAAGTTTGTGGGGTGGATCCGACAAGACATTCAGGTCCATTTGAATTTAATAATATTTAATTTATAAAAAATATGTTACTTGCCGTTCACCTTTGTAGAGTTGCAATGTTTATGATAATTGTCGTCAGGTAGATATATAGTTCTCCAATTACATTTTCGTTTCTTCTTTTTCTAATGCAGTTATGAATCTTATTCATGTTCAAATTGAGTATTCACTGGTTCATTTTAAAATCTATTCTTCCTGAATTACACGCCAACTTCAAAAGTGAATGATCAAGGTAGCTTTTTGATAATATGTTTTTATTACTGGTTTTATCATTATTTATTATTTTTATTAGAAGTTGTATTGTGGTATGGTATTGTAATCTGATTTTGTCTTTTCCTTTTTCAGCCAGCTATTTCCAAGTTGGTACCCCCTATTTTTATGTAAACGCTTATTTTCAAATTCATTAATTTTTAATGTTGTTTTATATACATATATTTTGGTATTTGTAGTTTTTTATTTTTAGATGAGAAGTGCAGTTGCAAATATAGCAACTTTTGGTAGTGTTTTACATCCTTGAATAAGTAGCACCAACGATAAGTGCACTATTATGGTTTCTAATTTAAATCTTGCGGTAAGCTTATTCTCCTTACATTTTGCTTTTTTACACGTATAGATAATTAAAGGGTAGCATCATTTTAAATATAATTCTGAAACATCCACATATAATCAGAGGTTATGTAAATGTATAGTAATTTCTTGGAATTTATTCCCTTTTATGCCCATTTACCCATAAATTCCTTAAAACATCTTTAATTATAAAATCTTAATAAATTGTAATAAAATGCATTTAACAATTACTGATTATACATTAACAATAGCTAAGAAAATGCATAAAAATATCTTAAATGGTGAGTGACATTTGACGTGTCATGTTATAGGCAAAAAAAATCTAGCCTAGGCATGGCCTACTAGCATTGCCTAATTTTTTTCGTGTCATTTTTGTATCATTTTGTGTTGTGTCTACGGTTCAACGTAAATTTTTAAAATTTTAAATTTTAATATTTATAAATAATAAAAAGTATGTTATAAACACAAAAAACAAGACACTCGTAGATAAAGCGATAAACATTAATTTTTTATTAATTAAAAAATTTACAAAAGATTTTTTTGTAAAAAAAAAGTTTACAATGTTAAAAAAATTGAAAAATTACATCACATTTTAAAAATTTACAAAGTTTAAAAAATAAAAAATTACATAATATTTAAGTTAAGAATTCTTCAGTGTAATCATTTATTTGATCTTGCATTTGATATCGGGTAAGTTTCTAATCTTTTACGCACAATAATGCTTCTAATGTCTTCTTTCATGAAGGTACTGAAATTATTAATAAATCTTTTACCATTAGATAAAATAGAAAAAATTACCAATTATTTTCTCCACTAATCCAATACATTAAATGTATTCAAATCATAAACACCTATTTAGAATTACAAGAAACAAAAAATAAATACAAGAAACAGTGTCAAATTCTGTTATTTCAACTTTCCAAACAAAATAGAGCTCACGAAGTAGAAATAAGATATTTAAGTGGAGGGATCTAACTGAACTCTATCTGAATGAGGATTTTAATGAATGTGATTTTAGTGACACTCCTCAAAAGGAATAGGTAATTGAACTCTAAATAAATCAATCTATCAACTCTCTGAATAACCATTTAGGTTATAATTATTTTGGAACTGAAATACAACACTTCTTCAAAGTTTTTCTTTTTCTTTTTATTTTCTTTTTTTTTATCTTTTTATTTCCTTTTAAGTTTCTCTTTTTGTTTTATTTTATTTCTTATTTTTCTTAATTTTATCTTTTCTCTTTTTTAAAATTTTTTCTTATATTTATTTTTTTCCTTATTTCCCTCTCCTTCTTTTCCACTCAATTTAAGCCTCATTTGGAAAGAATTTCAACCAACTTCTCTTCTACCCAATTTAAGCCTCGTTTGGGAAGAGCTTTCTTTTTTCATTTGGGAAGAATTGAAGTTGAAGGTATTTTCTCAAATAGAGTTAAAGTTACGTAATAATTAGAGTAATGAAAGTTTATATGTTAAAATTTATACACTAATAATAACATTATGAATTTATACAAAATTAAAGTTAAAATGGAATCAAATGAAACCTAAGCCACCTCTATCGTTATCATCATGACGTCAACATTCAGTCCCCATCATATCAAGTTGGAATTGTTGGTGTGTATTCTAAACATACAATTTCAATCATTAAATATCTTCATAAATAATAGTTACTGTATTTAAGGTTTTGTTTGTTTTTGGTTTCAATCAGTTTCAAGAATTAGATAAGATTGAAGTTGAAAATAGTAAAACAAATGGAGTTGAGTTATATAGTAAATAGTGTGATGAAAATTTATATATTGAAATTTATGTGATGATAATGATAAATAAAAATTTATAAAAAATTAATTAATAATATGTAAAACAAAAATAAACCAAATTCCTAAAGAAAAGAGTAAACCTTCGGCAACTCTTAAAAACCCTACTTTCTTCCTCTTAGGTTGTAACCTTTGGACAGTGGTTAGACAATGAAGGGGGAGGAAACAATGACAATGTGAAAGAGTTATTCATCAATGAATGGTAGACGAGTTAAAGAGTTTCAAAAATAAGAGTCATCCGACGACTTAGGTTTCATTCTTTTTTTCACTTCTATATTTCGTAAGTGGAAAAAAAAATTTAGGATAACGATTTTGAGATAAAAAGAAGAAAAAAAGTAACTTTTGATAATGAAATAAGTAGATAGTAAAATGTAAATATCATCATGAAGTTAGAAGTACTTTTAGAAGTTAAGAATGGAAAAAAAAGATGCCTTAGAGTGTGTTTAGAGAGAGTCCAAGTAGTTAAATAAAATTAAAGTTGAAGTTATTTCGTGAATAAAATTAAAATTACATAATAATTAAAATAATTTTAGAAGTCTAATGTTAAACGAGATGTTAATCATAAGGTCAGATGTCTACCGAGAAAAACAAGTCAGCTGCAGAGAAAGAGTGTTCGAAAAGGTCGACGATCGGAGTTGCAATTGCAGACGGAAAAGGAAAGGAAGAAAAGAAAAGGTCGATCGTAATGTTGTGGCTTCCACTGCAAGAGAGAAAGAATAGAAGGATGGATCGAAGAACCACCTCTGCCTAGTCCCTATAGCTCTACCAAAACTAGCCTAGTGGAATAAGAAAACGCTCCTCACCAATGGGCCAGTGATCAAATTTTTTAGTGACCTAACATTATTTGTGTTGGATTAGACTGTATTTTATCTTTCGGTCGATAGCTTAGGTATGGTTTGTATGGTATGACTCATCTAAGTCCATGTCAAGTTAGGTCTGGTATAGTTTAATTTTTAATTATATTTTTATTTTATTAAAAATTAATATAATATTAATATAATTTTTAAATACTAAAATATTATTAAAGATAGGCTACCAATGGCGAGAATACCATTGGGGCCACTAGTTGAGGAAGAAGACATGAAGATCGAATAAAGCCTCTGATACCAAATTAGAGAAACAAGAGAGGCGAATGCAAGAAAAGAGAAGGACTAGAAAAAGAAGAAATAGAGAAGAAAGACAGTAAATTCAACTATGTTTCTTGCATTCAAAATTACAAACGATATTGTCCTTTATATAATTCTTTGTCCTTACAAAAGAACAAAGAATAACAACCACGTCGTTGCAAAAGACGTGATTGTTAACCAATACACATCAATAATAAAATAGTTATACAATCACAAATTTTTCATAACCCTTATCAGAATATTAAATATGTGCTACTCCAATCTAACTTACAGAGCACATCATCTTCTTACTTCGACTAGCCTCAATAGCTAGAGCATTCGAACGGATATACATATAGATGTTGAAGTGACATGTATTTATTTGTGTTGACGCACGTACGTGTTGCAACACTCTTGACGCACGTACGTGTTGCAACACTCTTGACGCACGTACGTGTTGGATTCCATGCATGATTTGCAGGCCAACATGATGGCAGTATGCAAGGATCAATGTGAAGCGACGGGAGCACTGGCAGGAAAGATATTGGGTGAGATGGGAGATCACTTTGAACAAATGACGATATTCGAAGCACAGGAGATATACGTAGCGAAGTTGGGGTATAAGAGGCAAGAGCTATCTATGGTAATCCACCTCTTGCAGCTGAGAACAATAAACCACAACGGCATTGACGGGCCTCTGAACACTTATTTCTTGTTTGCTCTGATGAATATTGTTGATAAGTTGGGAGAATTAGTCAACAAGGTTGGAGACGTAGAAGTGGCCATGGGTTTGGGGTCTTAGAATACCATATATATATATATATATATGATTTAATTAGTGCCCCACATCTTGTTCTTAAATTCCATAATATGTATATACATGCAAAGTACGTACGTACGTACCTGATATTTAGAGTTGATGCTAATTTTGAGGGACAGGATGGTGATAACCAACTCTCTTAATTTCTCTCCTATTTCAAGGTACTTATCCCAAGGATGGAAGAATCCAAATCTTCCATGCGAGGGCTCCCATTTTGAAAAATTGGCCTATAATTTAAGCAAAAAAAATCCATGAATCTGTGAGATCAAAGTTAATTATTGCACAATATATGCGGCTAATTAAGTATATATTTATGTACATCCTAGGCGTAAATCGCCATATATCGTTGACTACATACCAGTGATTCTTCATCTACTTTTGAGTACAGCATAGTAAAGCAGGCCTTGAAGTCATTGCCTAGGAACTGCTCCTTGGATTTTTCGTCGTTTGGTTTAAAGTACTCTATCACGTATAGATCGAATTCAAAACATGACGTTAGGGTTTAGTTAATCTACATATATGACATGCGTGTGTCCCACCCAGACTAATTAACATCATACATAAGCACACACATATATATAGCTGGTATTAATTGACTTAATTATGAGTATATATGTTGTATATATGAAATTAAAGAGTTAATTTTTTTTATGGAGTGTTAATTAAGATCATACAAGAATGTGCAGTTGTAAATCTGTAAGAAGTCTGAATATTAAGCTATATATATATATATATATATGTCACTTCAACGGTGACATTAAAAAGTCCGTTAATATATTGCAGGAAGAAGAAATTAAAGAACCAAAAAGAAATAAACGTACCTTCGAGTAGTGGTGCTAGGGTCTTGAACTTGGAAACAAGGGAAGCGTGAAGCTCATCACCCGCCCATACGGGGAAGATGAACAGGTTTGTGAAGATGGCGACCACAATACCCAACAAAATGGCCGTGAGTCGATCCCTTGCCACCTTGACGGTGTGATCGTCATGGATTCCGGTGACGGCAATCAAACTGAACGTGAGGATGAAGGTCAAGGCGCCGTAGTCGTATCTGCTCTTGATTTTTGGGAGCATCCGAGAATATGTTGCCGCACCGCCTGACAAGTATTGAATTATAAAATTACAAACTCCGTACGTATGAATTAAATATCATTGTACGTACGTACATATATTACATGCAATTTTAGAACAAAATTAAGCATATATATATATATATAGAGATAGCATGGGATCGGATGTGTGTATATGCTCACTGAATATGAACAGGGATGAGGCGATGATCACCGCCCTTCCCCAAAGTACGCCAACTTTGTAAGCCGAGAGCGCCACCAACGTTGCCAGCCCACCCCCGGCGATGGTTCCGATCGCGCGGTTCACACCTTTGCCTATGGTGGCGCCTGCAAGTTCATTTATCGTGCATGTCAATCTATCTAGCTAGCTTTTACACACAATATAATTAACACATGTAGCTGGGAAATTAAAGTTGATCGATCAATTTGCTGCACGAATATAAACGAAACAAAAAACAAAAAAATGCGTTTGAGAAACGCCACTGCAGCAACGATTATCATGTATGTGGTAGCTAGTGGGCTCAACTCCAGACCATCTTGTACATGCATGAACGTAATAAACCGTCTCGTATTAATTGGGTTCTCCATTCTCTACTTCTCTCTTCATCCCGTCC
>JAMKPZ010006052.1:0-10134 GCA_024699675.1 Amphibolis antarctica | reverse complement strand
TCACAACCCCTTGGGGCGTCTTCTGTTACAGGGTGATGCCATTCGGGCTCAAAAATGTAGGTGCTACTTACCAAAGAGCCATGACCACCCTCTTCCACGACATGATGCACAAAGAAGTCGAAGTCTACGTCGATGACATGGTAGTGAAGGCGTGCACTCATTAGCAGCATCTCAAGCACTTAAGAAGACTGTTTGAGTGCCTAAAGAAGTACAAGCTCAGATTGAACCCGTCAAAATCAACATTTGGGGCCACCATTGGGAAGCTCCTCGACTTCGTCATCAAAAAATAGGGCATCGAGGTAGATCCTGACAAGGCAAAAGAAATCTTAGACATGCCTCCACCATAGACGAAACAACAGATACGAAGCTTGCTAGGAAGGCTACAATACATCGCGCGTTTCATCTCACACCTCACACCGATCTGCGAGACTTTCTTCAAACTGTTGAAGAAAAACACCAGCTTCACGTGGACAACAGATTGCCAAATCGCCTTCGACCACATCAAGCATCAGCTGTTTCGGCTGCCGGTTCTCGTACCACCTCACCCCGGACGACCACTTTTCTTGTACATGTCAGTAATAGCTTCCTCCATGGGCGCAGTATTGGGCCAATATGACACCACCGGTAGGATCGAGCAGGCCATATACTACCTCAGTAAAAAGTTTATTAAGGTAGAAGAAAGATATGAGCTGATTGAAAAGTACTGTCTCTCGCTGGTCTAAATGGTGAAAAAGCTACAACACTACCTAGTGGTCTACCTAGTTTTGTTGCTCTTCCGCCTAGATCCCCTGCGCTACCTCTTCGACCAACCGGCCTTGGTAGGCAGATGCGTGAAATGGCAGATGCTCCTCGCGGAATTCGACATCAGGTACGTATCCCAGAAATCCATGAAGGCCCAAGCCATGGCTGACCAACTGGCCCACCAGCCCTTGCCAGATTACCAACCGTTAGAAGATTCATTCCCTGATGAGCCCATCTTCACCATCAACGAGTCGAACCCAGACCAACTGGATCTGGACCAGCTAGACCCTGACCAACCAAAACCCCATACCTTGTACTTTGACGGAGCAGTCAATACCAAAGGTCACGAGGTAGGGGTCGTCTTAGTGGATTCTCAAGGAAGGATGCTGCCCGTAGCCAAGTGGCTTCTCTTCACATGCTCACACAACGAGGCAGAATACGAGGCCTGTATCATAGGGCTACGACTTGCACTGGAACTCCGAGTCACCCATCTGCAAGTATTCTGTGATGCCATGCTAGTAATTTCTCAAACCCTCAACAGGTGGAAAACCCGAGACCCCAAGCTTCAGCCGTATCAGGAACTCACACTACAATTAGCAAGAGACTTCTAGTTCATCCACTTCCAACACATTAGCCGCAAGCGTAACCCATACGCAGACGCTCTAGCCATCCTAGCCTCGTGGGTAGTATTCACGGAAGGGCAGAGCATTGCTATGGAAGTCACAACACTTCGCCAACTGGCCTACAGCGAGGATGTCTATCGCCTTACATAAGTCCCTAGACAGGCCAACGCCAGACCCACAGCTTTGCCTCTGGCTAGCCGCTTCAGTATCCAGTAGACGGTCAACCAACACGGAGAATCGGCCCTGGTTGACGAACTGAAAAATACAGATTGTAGGTCCCCAGACAGTAACATGCAGAACTCACAGCAAGAAGGAGACCGGAGAGTTCCCATCAGAGGCTACCACCCAAGACAGACGTATGTTGTCAAGACTGGCAGCCGGCTACGTCTTCAGTGGGGGACAGCTCTACAAAAGATCCCACAACCAGACTCTTCTCTGGTGCGTAACCTCGCCCGAGGCATGTGTGGTTGTGCAGGAAATCCATGAAGGTATCTGTGGATCCCACATGAATGGAATCCTCCTAGCGAAAAAGATCATGCTCCAAGGCTACTACTGGAGCACAATGGAGGCAGACTGCACCACATACATCCATCGCTATCACTAGTGCCAGGTACATGGAAACCTCATCCATGCGCCCCCTAAGGAATTATACAACATGGCCTCCCCTTGGCCATTCTCCATGTGGGCCTTAGATGTGGTAGGCGAGGTCAAACTGACAGCCACCATTGGACATAGATATATACTAGTGACCATCAATTACTTCACTAGGTGGGTGGAAGTAGCTTCCTACAAGACACTCATGGAAGCCACCACCCAGAAGTTCTTGCGCAACAATATCATCACCCAATATGGCATACCCTTCGAGGTAGTGACCGATAATGGCACCAACTTCACAGCCAAGTAGGTCACGAGCTATCTCAAGCAGTGTCACATTCGTCACCTAAGGGCATTCCCCTACCGACCGAAGCAGCTAACAAGACGCTGGTCCGGATTCTCAAGAAGATGGTTCAGACACACAAAGATTGCCACGACCATCTCCTGTATGCGCTCTGGGCCTACCGAACATCTTTACAAACTGCCACCGGAGCAACGCCATACTCACTGGTATACGAGTCTGAAGCAGTGTTGCCAATGGAAGTAGAACTTCCATCCCTTCGCATCCTCAAAGAAGCAGCGGACTCCGATGATCAGTGGTCAGAATCGCGCCTACTGCAACTGAACCTCCTTGACGAAAGAAGGTTGATGGCATTGAACCACGCCCAGACTTATCAAAGAAAAATGGCAAGGGCTTACAAAAAGAAGGTGCGTCCCCGACTCCTTACGTCTGGTGATCTAGTCCTTCGCTCCATCTTCCCAACAGGTTCAACTGGGAAATTCTCCCCAAACTGGCATGGCCCGTACGTCATCACCAAAACCCTCAGTGGAGGGGCCACTTACCTTTTTGACGAAGCCACCCAACAAGAGTTCGGCCCGGTCAATCTGCCGCAGCTGAAGAAGTTCTACCCATAAGATGAACTCGAGCGGGGATCACTGTGGCCGCTGCCTTCAAACAAGCCGGCAACCCACACCTCCACCCAACTCTCCACTGGCTCACCGAGAGGTCAGGTCCAGACAGGTACGCCCCTTTCCTTAGTAAATTCCCTCTTATGACGCACATGTCACACGATGCACACACAAGGCATGTAGGATGAGCAGGTCCAACCCTCTAGTCATCCTACCCTGTCCATGGGAGAAAAGAAAAGGATCGACAAAACTAGCCAAAACGGCACCCCACACGTTCATGTATGTTTTGGGTCACAACCCATCGGAACAGGCCCACGTCCCCCTCAGTGCCAGAACCACGAGACAACTAGCTCACCACTCACCGGAAGAAACACCAGGAAGCCGGAAAATGACCTGGCCGTCAGCCATAGCCTGTTGCCCAATACTCACACACTCCACCGCCCAACTGGCCTACCACCGACTACCACCTCTGACATACCCAACAGCCGCATCCACAGCCGGCGGTGAGAACAGTTTGCAGTAGCAGGCAGCACATCTGATTCAAGAAGTGCTATTCGGACCTCTAGGACGAACTACCGATCCTAGGAGTGACACCAACTACATCCAGATTTCTACATCAAAAACCTGAGTGCCCATCTTGTTTAACTCTGATGGCACAAAGATGGAACAGGGTGAGTAATCTAGGTTTGTCCCTATCCCCATGGTCTTTGCTAATTCTAAGTGGTTACAAGATAACGACGGGGGATCACTTCTCCCCTCAAATGAGTATCCAACCTCCCATTTTCACCTAGCTCGAGTGCCACCCGACAATGAGGGAGATCACAAGTTTCGACTCCCTCTAGGTAAGGTATTCCCCTTGGACCCAACTACGACAATATCAGACCATTCTACTTGCCAACAACACGATGGGAGGGCTAGTGGTACTCTTTTGTTTAAGTTTTTTATTTCGATCTACTAGTTTGTAAAAGAGAAAGAATCGCAAAAAGCAAAAAAAAAAAAAAAAAAAAAGAGAAGAGAAAAAGAAAATGAAAGAAGAAGAAAAGTCAGTGGCTAGAATCCTTCTTCCAAACAGAAAAAGAGAAAGGAAAAAGAAAAAAAAAAAAGAGAAAAAGAAAGAAAAGTTACTTGTTGCTGAGTCCTTAAAACATATGGACTCCTGTGTAAGGGAAGGGTAGATATTAGGATTCCGCCGTCTGTTGGCAATCTAATACCCGGCTTGTCGCGATTGACCAAGTATCCCCTTCTTTCAGGGCTTGGCAACCCATCGACGTCTGCCAGTACAATCGGGTGCCGAATCCCATTTGCCGACACCCACTTCTCCCTTTTTCTCTTATCCTAGGGCTTGACATCCCAACTAAGTCGTCAACATTGGGCTTGCCATCCCACTAAAAGTCGCTTCCACCCCTGGGTTACGATGCCCACATTTCCGGAACCCGCACAACTCTATCTGCTACCTCTACGACCCCAGAGTGAACTCGTGAGGAAGAATCAGCATAACTATGGGTAGAAGGACAACTCTTGGATCTCTCCTCTCAACCCATTTTTGTCGCCTAAGGGTCACTTCCACCGGACAAGGGAACCAAGTTCCCCAAACTCACATGCATGAATGTCCAGTGGTCATCTCTTGACATGAGGTGAGCCACCTTTCATTCCCCTACAGGTCCAAATAGCACAATTGGGTCGGAATAGCTACCTTGCGCAAACTCCATCACGGGCACCCGCTTGAAAACCCCTATATAGAATCAACAAAATGAAATGCCGGAAAAGGAGTCACCAAAAAAATGTCCCGACCTTTCCACACGACACGGCACAGATATTCATGGGTAAGGGGAAGGAACAACACTCCTTCCCTACCTTTGGGAACTAACGTGTAATTGAGTGTGCAGGCAAATCAGTTGGTTGCCGGGTAAAACAACCGGCCACCGCCACCACCACCCAAGGATGTTCGACTCTTCAACAAAACCCAAGCTAGAACGTCAACTATTCCATGCAGAGACGAGGAAAGCTTGCCCACGTATGCCGCCTAGCTCAGACCGTTGGACACCTAGACCACGACCTACGCAAGACGAGATGTCACGCGGAAAAATCAACTGGTTGCCGGGTAAATCGACCGGCCACCGCCACTGGTACCTAGGTACGGTCGACTCCTCAACATTCCCTAAAAACCATGCTTAGATGTATGGATCGGGCACCTAACCGGCCCGCCACCGGCAACCCGGTAAGAAAACCCGGTTGCCGGCACCCCGAAAACCATACTTAAATGTATGGATTGGGCGCTTAACCGGCCCCACCGGCAAACCAGTAAGAAAACCCGATTGTTGGCACCCCGAAAATCATACTTAGACATATGGATCGGGCGTCTAACCGGCCCGCCACCGGCAAACCGGTAAGAAAACCCGGTTGTCGGCACCCCGAAAGCCAAAGTTAGACATATGGATCGGGAGTTTAACAGGCCCACCACTGGCAAACCAGTAAGAAAACCTAGTTTCCGGCACCCTCAAAACCATACCTAGATGTATGGATCGGGAGTTTAACCAGCCCGCCACCGGCAAACCGGTAAGAAAACCCGGTTACCGGCACCCCGAAAACCATACTTAGATGAATGGATCGTATTGTTAAGAATCACGCCACGCATCTGCTGCCGAACTGCCGTCACCAAATTCACCTGGAAACTCGTTACCACCGCGAAAGTCGCAAGGTAAGTCGCCACACTAATCTCGTCCCAATGCCGCCCCTTCGGGAGGATCGTATTGTTAAGAACAAAGGAGACGAGGTGGGCGACCGGGTTCAGGTCTCGGGCCTTGATGACCCGTTGTTCAAGATCGGCTTCCACGGAAACTGCCACGTTGATGTCGCCAATGCTCTTGGGAAGGTTCGACAAGGAGGAGAAGATGTCCAGGCCGGTGAAGCGGAGGCCCAGCACCTCAAACAGGAGCGCGTCGGAGAATTCCACTGGACCTAACTGGAGGCTCAGAACAAGTTGCGACACCACCTCCGACATGTTGGAGTACATCTTGGCCACCAAGCCGTGGATGGTCTCGACCCGGCAGAAGTCTTGGACGGAAGGAAGCAAGCCCTGCCTGGCAAACAGCTGCTCCACCTCTGGTAACTGGTCGAAGTTAGCCGGCCTACTGTACAACACCATCATTGCGGCCAAGCGGCCATCAACGGGGGATGCCAAATCTTGGTCAGTTTCGAGGGGAGCCACGCCATCAACCGCCGCCTCCTAAGAACCAGTCGGAGTCCGATACCAAGGGAGTGCTAGCCGGACCGATCCTGCGTTTGAAGCTGCGTCATCGGGGATCTCAAATGGCACTGATGGAGTCCCGGCGAGGCGCTGTTGCCTGTCCACCGTGGTCTTGCGATGCATCCGGCGCCGCGAGCCTCCGTCGACGCCTCACCTTCCACTGGCGCACAAGAGATAGAGGCACCGGAGCTCCATCGCCATTCCCCTAACCACCAATGGGACATGGCCTCGGCCAAAGTAGCGTCGCAACCATTGTTGGTTAGTTCAAAGAAAATGGTTAGGTGGGCCGACTCAGCCCGGTTGGGACAGGTGAGTTGCTCCACCAGCATATTCCTCAAAGTCGTCGGTAGAAGACCGAGCCATCGTCGTGCAGACCCAGAAGCTGATTATCGGACGTGCCCCGTAACATTCTTTGTGCGAGGCATGCTGATTAAGCTCGAGAGAAGAAGTTAATGACAACTTTGAAAAGGTACGGTCAAGGCACGATAACCGAAAAAGTTGCACAGAAACTGGAAAAGACGAACGAAAATCGAGAAAGGTACGACAAGCATGTGAGACGTACGCACCTTTGTCCGGTTGCCGCCTCTTGTGAGGCGGCCACCGCCTGACCAGCCGGTTAAAAAGGGGAAATCACAAAGGTACGACATGACCATTCATTACGTCCATTGCAGCTTTTGAAAAAGCAAGTACGTAAGGAATCACATCTCCAGCCGCCGCATGAATAACCGGCCCGAATGTAATGTCGCAAAGGTACGACATGACCATTCACTACGTCCGTTGCAGCTTTTGAAAAAGCAAGCACGTGAAGTATCGACATCGACAAACGGCAGCAACCGCGTAACCAATCGGATGGAACGTAATGTCGCAAAAAGTGTGATGTGACTATTCATTGCCTTAACAACTTTCAGAAAAGAAACATGTGAAGCTTTCACATCACATCCCGGTGGCCAGCTCCCACAAGGTAGTTGCCGCATAACCAGCCAGCTAAGATCTAAGATGCGAGGAGGTACGACGCGACGCCGGCACAACCTCCGGACACGGTACGCAAACACTTTGCACCTCGTTAACCGGTCACCGACACCCATAAGGTGGCTGCCGTGCAACCAACCGGCTAGCACTATGGCATCCCTCAGTCAAGTGACCGAGAATGTAAGTTCGATTCTATTTTCCAACCAACGATAGATAATTCACGAAAGTGTGAAAAATCGCATGGCTTACTGTTTACACATGGAGGGTCATTCAAACCTAGGATGTCGGTTTCCTTCCCCCGAAGTCATACAACCTCGCCTAGGGAGGGGCATTCTGTTGACCCCATGCTTAAGCAAAATTTAAAGGGGGAATTACCCGGCTAGCCGCCGGTGAGCTGCTTCAAGGAAGCAGCACCTGGATCCCAAAAAACCCAAATTTGGTGAAAAGTTGGGGGGATGGAGCCGGCTAGCCATCGGCAAGCCGCTTCAAGGAAGCGGCAACCGGATCCCCAAAAAGCCACATTTGGTGAAAAGTTGGGGGGATGGAGACAGCTAGCCACTTCAAGGAAGCGGCACCCAGATCCCCAAAAACAACATTTGGTGAAAAGTTGGGGGGATGGAGCCGGCTAGCCGCTTCAAGGAAGTGGCACCTGGATCCCCAAAAACACACATTTGGTGAAAGTTGGGGGGATGGAGCCGGCTAGCCGCCGATAAGCCGGTTCAAGGAAGCGTCACCCGGATCCCCAAAAAACCCACATTTGGTGAAAAGTTGGGGGGATGGAGCCGGCTAGCCGCCAGCAAGCCGCTTCAAGGAAGCAGCACCCGAATAACCAATAACCCACATTTGGTGAAAAGTTGGGGGGATGGAGTCGGCTTGCCGCCAGCAAGCCGCTTCAAGTAAGCGGGGCACCCGGATCCCCAAAAACCCACATTTGGTGAAAAGTTGGGGAGATGTAGCTGGCTAGCCATCGGCAAGCCGCTTCAAGGAAGCGGCACCCGGATACCCCAAAAACCCACATTTGGTGAAAATGATCAGGGGACCAGCCGGCGTCCGCCTACCACGTAGCGGACCCGGTTAGCTACCCAGAAAGGCAAGCCAAATCAATTAGAGGGATTCGATGGGATTTAACCACTGAAATCTCGCAAATCAATCAATTACGTGGACCGCATAATTAAACCCAGGATCACGCCGCCTTCCATCTTCGGGTGCCCCAAAGAAGGAAGGCGACCCCTTATAAAAGAAGGGGCCTTCCACCCATTTCAGCAGGCAGACACCCTCTTGAGAAAAGGCTAGCACCTTTGGAGGAGACACACATTGGAACGCTTGGAGAAGACATCGGCAGAAGGTTCTGAAGGAGGAGAGCAGCTCGGAGCCCCGACGCCTTTTTGCCGCACCAGAGCTAGGACTTCCGATCCTCGCCGATGACTCCCTGCAGGTAAGATCCTCCACCCTCGCCATTTTTACGTACGTCCTTATGATGTTTTCTCAAGCCCCGACCACATAACATCTTTCCAATGCAAGGGAACAGTTAGAGGACGGACCTGAGTATCATTCCTTCGGAAACATGTCCGAAGGTACCAGTGGCCTCCCTCCCGGCCAGGTGAATCCACCCGGCCCAGTCGAGCTAGGTTCAGTCGTGACCCTTCTGTCGGGTCTATTTACGTGGAAACTCCGAGTTTCCCAATCGGCTTTACGTGTTTTCATTCGATCTCCACATATCCTTCCCGAGAGGCGTAAGTCTACCCTCCTGATGCCCCAGAAAGATTTCCGGGATGACGCTGCCAGCAAGGAAGCCGGCGGTGGCCATTCGGGTGCACGAACACGTACAAACCGACGATGCCTATTTCTTTTCTAGGAGGCGTAAGTCTACCCTCCCGATGCCCACGAAGATTTCTGGGATGACGCCGCCAGCAAGGAAGCCGGCGGTGACCATTCGGGTGTTCGAACACGTACAACCCGACGGTGCCCGTTTCTTTTCTGGGAGGCGTAAGTCTACCCTCCCGATGCCCCGGAAAGATTTCTGGGATGATGCTGCCGGCAAGGAAGCCGGCGGTGGACATTCGGGTGTACGAACACGTACACCCCGATGGTGCCTATTTCTTTTCCAGGAGGCGTAAGTCTACCCTCCTGATGCCCCAGAAAGATTTCTGGGATGACGCTGCCGGCAATGAAACCGGCGGTGGCCGTTCAAGTGTATGAACACGTATAACCCGACGGTTCCCGTTTCTTTTCCGAGAAGCGTAAGTCTACCCTCCCGATGCCCCGGAAAGATTTTCGGGATGATGCCACTGGCAAGGAAGCCAGCGGTGGTCGTTCAGGTGTGCAAAGAAGCACAACCCGACAATTCTAGTTTTCTGGAAAATACAAGCCCTCTGTTAAAACCCCCATGCTTTAACGAACAACATTTGCACAGATGATTCGGGGAACCAACCGACTTGTTGGCGCCGATACAAATAACCATCCACTGGTTCCCCGAAAACCCATCTTTACACAGACAGTTTGGGGAACCAATTGGCTTGCCCTTGCCGGTGGCAAGCCGGTACAAATAACCGACCACCGGTTCCCCAAAAACCCATCTTTACACAGACGGTTCGGGGAACCAACCGGCTTGCCGCCGACAAGCCGGTACAAATAATCAGCCACCGTTTCCCCGAAAACCCATCTTTACACAGACGGTTCGAGGAACCAACCAGCTTGCTGCCGACAAGCCAGTATAAATAACCGGCCTCCCTGAAAACCCATCTTTACACAGATGGTTCGGGGAACCAATGGTGGCAAGCCGGTACAAATAACTGGCCATCGTTTCCTCGAAAACCCATCTTTACATAGACGGTTCTTGGATATTAAATCCACTTTGGCCTTGTCCACTTCCAACCCTTTTTGAGATACTATATGACCTAATACCACTCCTTTCTTCACCATAAAGTGGCATTTTTCCCAATTTAGCACAAGGTCATATTCTATACTTCTTTTTAAAACTAACTCCAAATGGTGTAAACATTGGTCAAATGATGAGCCAGCTACAGATAAGTCATCCATAAATATTTCTAG
>JAMKPZ010006050.1:0-10828 GCA_024699675.1 Amphibolis antarctica | reverse complement strand
TAGAATTTTAAATATCATCTGAATTAAATATGTTTAAATCGAATTAGACTTCTCGCATTGTAATGAATAGTAGACGATATTAAGTCTTATTTATTTATCAAATTTTAGTTTTGATAAATAATGTTGATAAATAATACTATAGATAATTAATAATATAAAATTTAGCTCATAAAAAATTTAAATAAACACAATTTTAATTTTAATTAACAATTTCAATCAATTTCAGATATAAGATCTAGTTGTGTATATAGAATCAGATAGAAATGAATTGTTAAGAATTTATTTCTTAATTAGAATTGAATTGAATTCAATGAAGATGTATTTGTGTACTTTGCAAAATTAAATAAAATTTAAAATTTTAATATTTGTGCATAAATGGAATTAGATTGAATTGAATTTATTTTTTATTTTAAAAATAGTAAAAAATAAATATATTTTAAAATTTAACTATTGACTTTTTGATAGATGTAAAAACTACAAGGTAGAAAAGAGTGAATAGAAAGATTCTATTCAATTTATAAAGAAAAAAGTTAGAATTGAATTTCAAAGCTTTTTTTTAAATAAATTTCGTTAAAAAATATATTATATAAATACATAAATTAGATAAAATTAAATTTACAATTAATTAAAATTAAACTTCAAATAAACATAGTCATTTCGTTACATTTATTTTATTTATTTTTTCTCGTCAACCACCTCTCCTACCTACTTTATATTTGAACAGTTGTTACCTGTCAAATCAATAATATATTCTGTTTATCAAATTTATATTAAATTCTAACATTAGTCGCATCTGTACAAATTGCTCACCTATTTCTCGGGTTTCGTTTTTTTTTACTTTTAACTTTTTTAAAAAAAAATTTGAAGTGAAAAAATAATTTTAAAATTAAAAAAATAATAATAATAAAAATTATAAAATATGTATATCATCGTTAACGGTTTACTAACTATACGAAGGTAACTCTTCGGTGGTGGTTGACAATGACACTTCCCTTTCCATTAATTCTACTGGAGACTCTTCTGTTCTTATGCTACAGAATCGTTTTCGTTTAAATCATATGCTTATTGTTCTATCTCTCGCTAAAAAGATTATCCCTGTTCAAAATTTTTTCAATGATAATAATTATTTCTTTCTTCTAGATGATCAGATGTTCTTGATTAGGGACAAACTCAATGACAAGCTATATACGTTGTTCTTGTCTTTTTAGCGATGGATATGATAAATATTGTAATGAAATATTCATCAATAGTAACAACAGTTATGGATGGATTCTATTAATTCTATTATTATTAATCTAACCAGAAAGATTAAATCGTCGTTCTTACTTTTTTAGTGATGAATATTATGAATATTATGATAAAATATTTGTCACTAAATCATGACAATAGTGTTGAATTCATGTTCGTCACCGGTTCTTTTTCTTTGTCACTAATTCTACAATGGATACTATAATTTGTCAATAAATGAACCTCTCCATTATTAATTTGATTTAGTGGTAAACAGATGTAAATAACTTTTAGTCACAGACATTTGGACTTTTAGTGATGATAAGTCTGTCATTAAAAGTCAATTTCCTACCGTATGTTGTGGCAAAAATAGACTAATTGTATTACCATTTCTTTATTCATGCATCGTTAAACTCTAGTTTATGCTCTTTAAACTCCTAGTGCATTTACTTTAGGTTGTGTTTTGCACATCCACTCGATCTGGCACTCCCAGAGTTGGAAAATTTGATTTTTTTCTGATCTTTTATGGAATGACATTTTCACGCAATTGCACTCCTCAAGGACGTCGTATGAATCCATGTAGAAGTGATTCTTTACAGCTAACTTCCGACCAAAAAGGTTTAGGTTAAACCTTTTGCACAGGCTAGAAGGTTTAGGCTAAACCTTCTATGCAGGCCAGAAGGTTTGACTAAACTTTCCACACGTCTATGTTTTTCATTTTATTTTTTTAAAAAAAATGTTGTATATGTTTGATTATTTTAATTAAGTTATAAAAGTATTATTCAAAAAATATAAATGTTGGTATGATAAGAGACACAATGATAAAATAATGAAAAAAGTAAATTATGAAATGTGAAGAGTGTGATAGGAATTGAAAGTACTTCTAGAAGGTGAGAGTAACGTTCGTGAACGAAACCTAGTTTAGTATTCACGTTTGAAACATATTTTATGTAACCTCATTTCCAACCTGTCTATTTTTGTGCATTCCTTAAGTTTCGCTTGATAATAACTTTTTAATTACAATTCTAATATAAATTTCTACACATCATTATCATTGTATAAATTTTTATATATAAATTTTTATCTTACAATTCACTATAAAATTCAACTCTATTTAATTACAAATTCAACTTTCTACACTATTTAAAATTAAAATATCTTATTATCAAATACATCCTCTCTTACGAACGCGTCTTATTTTTGATTTTTACTCAGATAACAACTTCTTTCATCGTAGCTAATCAATTTCTCATTGGCGTTCTGTTACACAGGAGGAATACTTTCCCTAGGTAAAGAATAACACTTGGAACTTTTTAATATCACGTGACCCACGTCTTTTGGAGTATCCTGAGGGTTATTTGTTTAAAACTTTAATATTGTATAATGACGATAACTATTTTGTACTGTTATAATATATAATATATTAATCAAATAAATTTAACAATAAAAATTATTATTATCGTAAATCGTACATTCATCAAAAATTTATGACTTAATATTTTACTAATTTTATGACTTAATATTTAATCAACATCCTTTTTAAGAGAAATTAATATCTGAAAAATAAATGAATAACTTAATAAATTACGGCCATTAGTCTACGACCAGCCATAACACTATAACTTACGATCAGTCGTAACACTACAGTCGTTAGTCTACAGTCAGCCGTAATGTTACGACCTTTAGTCTATGGCTAATCCACGCCCATAACTTTACGGATGTCCATAGCGTAAGCATACAGTCCTTTGTTTGGTAGCACTAGTGGCTACCCCTTTGATCTTGTGGCTGGTCATCTGGCCACATGTGTCGGCTATCCCTTTGATCCTACAGCTCGATCATTCTGCTGCACTACGACCTCTGCCTCTCCACAGCACCCTACCCAACCACATGTGACAGTTGCTGTCTCCCATCAGCCAGTTGCTACCTGCATCCACCGATTCTCTGCCTGAAGACTTCACACAAACCCCAACAATCTCTACATCTTTTTTAATCAATATTAATTAATTGAAAATCAAAAACCACCCACATTAATTGATGGTAATTTCGTAAATCTCATCCATGAATCAATATTTTATATACACGAAAAAAAAGGGACCGATGGCAATTTTGTTTTTCGTAAGAGAGGATTTGCGAAACTTCTGTTTATAAAGGTTACGAGATTTACTTATAAAAGTTGATATATTATAAAAAATATTGAAAAGATAATTATTGACATGTGAAATTCTGTATTACAATTTTAAATAAATTAACACTCTTTTTTGAATTTTTCATGTGTACGGTTTACTATTTTTTTTATTTTACTGTGATTACTATACGACATCGCTGTATCTTTACGGTCGTAACTCTACGGTGAACTGTATAGTTATTGTTGTTTAACATTTTTTTGAATCATTTAACATTTATTTCAATCCTTAAAAATAAATTACCACTTTGTGAATTCCCTCTCAATAGAATATTCGTTGATTCCAAAAAATGCTTTTTTTTATATGACAATATTAATAACATGCATATTATAAAATTTTTATTATGACTTTATTATTTAACAATTGATTCAGATGGTACATTTGTCTTAGAAGTGTTAAATAAGGTTAAAACTGTATTCAGATTTGTAATGTTCAATCAGTATTTTAAGTTCGCACGTGATGACAAATCGAAGTTTTAATGTTAAAAGTTTGAAAAATTGGGAAATTGATGAACAATATTCAGATTTTTAACATATGCACGTGATTTTTTAACGAGACATGTGATTTTTATTGTGCACGTATTGTGAACAGTATTCAGCGTTTTAATATTAAAAGTTTGAATATATTGAGAAGTTAGCATTAAAAGCCTAAAAATTCTAAATAGTATATTTTGTTAAATATTATTAGACAAAACAGAAGTACACAATATATTTAAGATTTTCCAATACGTGATTTAATATATTAAGATGACTTAATATTTTACTTTTTTATGACTTAATATTTTATCAACATCCTTAATAAGATAAATTAATATTTTACCCTATTTTACTTAAATTTATGACTTAATATTTTACTAATTTTATGACTTAATATTTAATCAATATCCTTTTTAAGATAAATTAATATCTAAAAAATAAAGGAATAACTTAATAAATTACGGCCATTAGTCTACGATCAGCCGTAACACTACGGCTATTAGTCTACAGCTAGCCGTAACGCTTTGGCCTTTAGTCTACAGCCAATCCACGCCCATAACTTTATGGATGTTCCTAGCATAAGCATACGGCCCTTCGTCTGGTAGCACTGGCAACTACCCTTTTGATCCTACGACCAGTCATCTAGCCACATGTGCCAGTTGCCCCTTTAATCCTGCGGCCCGGTCATTCGGTTGCTCCACGGCCTCTGCCTCTTCACAGTATCCTACCTCGCCACTTGTGCCGGTTGCCGCCTACCATCAGCCGGTTGCCGCCTGCATCCACCAGTTTTTTGCCTAATGCTCCATCTGGTAAGGCTCCACATAAACCTCAACAATCTCTACATCTTTTTTAATCAATATTAATTAATTGAAAATCAAAACCACTCACATTAATTAACGAAAGTTCTATAAATCTCTTCTCTATTTGCACGAAAGTTTCGTAAATATCTTCTTTATGAGATTTAGATTGACTTATAAATATTCAGACAACGGACATTGTCCATTGTTTAACGAATTAGCCAACAAACTTCGTTCTTTATTCGTTTAGACAACGAAAGTCTGTTTCCATATCAAACGAGTAGTAAGTGTATATTACAATGAACCGTTCATTTTCAGATATTTTCAATAATTTTAAAGTATTCAATACATAATTTTAACAAATTAAATCACTTATTTTTCATATATTAAATACCTTATTTTACTAAAATAATGTACTTAATATTTATTCAAAATTGTTAAACGGATGTATCTAATATGATTACAATCATTACAAATATGACAATCACAAACCTGATTACAAGTCTTACAACATGACTAAATTAGCTAACACTTGTTACAAGAGTTACATACAACATCATTACAAACATGATAGTCATATAAGTCCATTACAACAACATGATAGTCATATTTACTAAATTACAACATTATAGAAGTTTTTTCCAAACATAAGACTTGTTATATATTACTATGACATACTCCTCAAAGTTACCTATTGTTCACAGAATCACCCCACATCTATCATACCCATTCTTCGCCATCTTCAACCAAGGAGTGCATGACTGGGGTGGTTGCAAGTGTAGGTATGTCTATTTATGATCTTCTTTTCTAAATATAAGTAATCCAAAAACTCATAACTTGGAGTTCAGCTCAATCTCACCTGCCTCCATTAAGTCCATGCATCGTTAGAGTGATGTTGTTTGAATCTTGTGTATATTGGTTAAAATTTTTTGGATGTATGCAATGTCATCTCTTGCATCTACTCTCCCTCTTTTAGTCTTCCTCTTCGACGGGGAGTTCACTTCCATTGTACGTGAATGTCCTCCATTTCGACTAGTTGGAGTGGTATTCGATCGGCTTGATGGTGGTTCATCTGAAAAGTTCGTGATTGTTAGTACATTTCAAATATCAAAATAATGAAAATCATTTCATGAAACACATATATTTCAATTATTGTATAAAATATACCAGCAGGATCGTATGAATCAAAAGTGTTGCCATAAATTGTTTCACGTCGCTGCGACACCCTAGGGGGGTTTTTCCCTAAAAGCATACACTTCTCCCCTATGGCATACGTACCTTCAAACAATCTTTCTAATCGATCGGCAAATTTTAATCCATTCTTCCGGAACCTCTCACATTGTGGTTCACGCTGTTATCACAATATTCAAATGTCACTAAGAAAAATACAAACATTAAAAAATAAAGCATAATATGTTACATGTTAATAACATATGTAAAAGTACATACCAATTTAAACATCTTCCACCATTCATCACTTCCTCCATCCCAAGTTTCTGTAATTGGATCCCATCCAATACCCATTTGGTTTGATAGTATTTTCCATAGCTATCAATCTTTTCTCAACTTTTCAAATTTATTTTTAAGTTAAATTCATGTTCTCTTTATGTGTGTTTATTCTTCAAATACTTTAACTAACTACTCATAACCTTTCTTGTTAAAATGAGCACTTGACTTGTGACCCATAGAAGCAACATATATCAATAAAAGTTGATACCAAATTGTCGTCCCAATCAGTGTGTTGAGATGTAAGGGGTGGTTGACTTGGCTGTGTACCAGCCTCTATTCTTGTAGCTGAACCTGTACTTGTAGCTATACCTGTAGGTGTACCTGTACCAGTACATGTACCTTGTTCCTCAGAAAGATAAACAACATACTGAGAATAGTCCCATTTAGAACTGTTCAAAGGTGATTATCAAGCAAATCATTAAAAATGAAAACAGGTAAAAAGTATGCAGCATCCCAAAATTCATATAAAATGTGTAACATCCCACAATCCACAATAAATTCATTAAAATTATATAACATCCCACAATTGTTCAATGACAAATATAACATTCAACTATTTGTAACATGAACTAAAAAGATAAGGTAAAACCACAATTTGTATAATACATAAAGTGAAAATGAAAATATGTAAGTTATGATGTTTCACACATATTCATTATTTCATCCCTAATTGTATCTCGCACATGCGTCATCTCATTGTCATCGTACATTCTAGTTAGTCGACACTCTTCTAAATTATGATGTTCTTTAATGTGCATAGTCCCTTCTTGTTCCTCCAATGCATCAAAATTCACATTTGATTGTTGCTCAATGATAAAGTTATGCAAAGTTATACAAGCAAGTACCAATTTCACTTGAGTATCATAATCAAATGATGGCATTAAGTTCAGTATATTTCATCTCTTCTTTAGAATTCCAAATGTCCTTTCGATCACATTTCTCAAAGATGAGTGCAAGTAGTTAAAATTCTCTTTTGCACTTCTAGGTTGAGATTGTTGAAACTTGGGTAAATGGTACCTTGTTGTTTTGTATGGGGCAAGAAATCTTTTGCAGTTCTAATAACTAAAATCTACAAGATAATATTTTCCTGTATAAAACTCAAGTAGTTAAGAGGTGAAGTAGGTTTTCAGGCATAACATGAGACAGAATCGACAAGATAGTTGGTGTTTATGTAATAAGTAGTGTGTAAATAAAGCAAACCTGATGGTGGAAAGGGGAAGTGATATCATGGATTTGACATTGCATGCTTCAAAACTCTACAATCATGTGCAATGCCCTCCCACTTAGTTGATGCAAAAATGAAACACATGTTGAAGTCACAAACACCTAGTACATTTTGTATGGTCCACTTTGCATCTCGGCCACAATGATATGCAATATGTTAGGATTTTGGGACAATACAGTGAATGTGAGTTCCATCAAGAGCTCCAATTGCGTTCTGGAAGAATGATATGAACCTTTCATTATCTTTTAGGAACTATTGTGCGTCTATCAATGATTCCTTTAGTAGAATTACATTAGACATCTACGCTATTATAGCATCCAAAATTTTGTGAATATATTTACTAATTGTTTGTCCAGAGTATTGGAGTACTACCTACATCATTTTATTTTTGCTTCTATGTGCATATGTTTCCAAAAATATTTTGACTTGTTCTTTAACACTCACTCAATGACTATCAATTAGGAGAGTATGTTCTTTTATAATGAAACATAATCTCCTAAATGTATTTGACATCATTCGACATGTGTCAAAACAAACTCTCCAATGTCCATTTAACATGTTCAATACTACTTCACCACCAATGTATCCAACATTATGCACTGTAGTCTTTGATGGATACGCTAAATTAAGCAGGTAGAGTATGTGTTTCAAAACGAAGTATCAGCTGAATTGGATCACTTAGATCTAGGTCACAAAAGTCCCCATAACTATCCAAAAACCTAGAAAATTAGCAAAAAATTACAAACATTCATCACTAATGAAATAAAAGTAGTAGAGTAATCTAAAATGATCCTAGAAAAAAATTAATCTGAGACTATAAACAGCAATAAATATGGTCTATCTATCTTTAAAAAGTAACCAAATAGATGTAATATTTTACTAAATTTTTTTAATGTAACCAGATAGAAGTAAAAATACAAACATAATTAGATTTAGGTCATTGAAGTAAAAGTACAAATATTCATCACTAATATCAATAATACAAAATTACCAAAAACTTTAACATTTACCTATTGGAAAAATAAAATGAAAATGGTAAAGTAAAAATGATGTATTTACAATATTCATTGTAAAAACCACAAATAAATTTACAAACTTCACTGAAAAAATAGAATACCAATTTATTACTGGAAATTTACAATATTCACTGTAAATTTACAATCTTCACTAAATTTTTTTTTTTTGGAAATTTCTAGAAGCTAATCCCACAAGTTTGAATGCAAGTACTACTCTCTTTGAATGATCATAAAAGCAATGGAATGCTTACTTGTTTGGGTCCATGATGAGGGGCGGATCGGGTGGTTGGGCTTCCTACGACTTTCTCGGTTACAATGGCGAAGGGGCGTGGGAGACGGTCAGGCCTACGACAGGTCGTGGCGAGAGGAGGGGTGGATCGAGCGTGGGAGATGGTCACTACGATAGGAGGGGTAGATTGGGCGTGGGAGGTGGGGCAGATCAGGTGTGAGAGGAGGTGCGCACGGGAGGAGGGGCGGATCAAGTGCGAGAAGAGGCACAGATCGGGCTGTCGGTTGCTGTGACAGGAGCAACGAATCGAGGTATGGGTATTTTCAAGGTGATCGGTGATGGAGGTGAGGCTAGGGCAGTGCAAGTTGGGAGACGTGTTTATCGAGAAAAAAAAGGTGAGGGTATTATTAGAATTTTATATTTAATTACTACAGTAAAAGAAACTGTTATATTATCCTGTTTCACTTTAATTACTATACACAACCAACTACGTGCAGTAAAAACCTCATCCCACCTCATTAACAAAAACAACCTAAGGGGGAGTTTGTGTCTTTTAGAAGTTAATGAAAAGGAAAATTTAAAATTTTTTTATTATTGAAATATTAAAAATCTAGAATATTTTTAATTTTTTTAATTAAATATAAAGTTTCTTATATTTTCATAAAGTACACATATAGTCCTATAAAATTTTTCATTTCTAGATTTTTAAAATTTTAATAATAAATTTTTTTTCAAATTTTTCTTTTTATTAATTTCCAAAAAATACAAATTCCTCCTAAGAAATCAACTTTAAATAGACTTACAGTTTGATCATCCAACAATCAACAATTTGGTTATTATTATCTCTTACCTCGTCAAATGATGGTGTCTTTAATTGTCGCACTGAGTCATAATGATAAACATATTTGGAATTATAAACATTTTTGGAAGGGAAATTATCAAAAATCATTTTTTACTCTATTCTCAAACACAATCTTAGTTACTCTAATTTTAATTATATTTCACATAAACTTTTACACGTTATTATCATTATATAAAGTCTAAGTATAAATTTTCACCATATTAATTACTATATAACTCAACTTTATTTATTTCACGACTTTAATTTTATTTGACTCTTGAAATTGATTGAGATTAAAATAAACAAAGTCAAAGTGTTTAGAGCAAGGTAGTTGAAAATGTACAACATCTTAGAGTTTTTTTTTCACTACCGCACTCTAAGAATGAAAAAAAGTGATTTTAAAGAGAACGATTTTGAAATGAAAAAAATAAGAAGAATAATTTTAATAATAAAATAAGTAGATTAAAAAATATGAATATCATTACGAAGTTAAGAGTACTTCTCAAAGTTAAAAATGAAAAAAAAGAATAACGCCTAACAGTAGTCTTCAGACGTGGACACAATACACCTCAACAGTTGCATTTATTATAAAATTTTTATGTATTTATTTGTAATAATTACAATTTCAACATTATACAATATTTATTATACTTATTATCAATCATTTTTAAAATAAAATGATTCATAACTTGTCAATTAAACCTTAGAAGAAAATGCTCAAAGAATTCTACAAACATATTTACTAATTAAGGTATTTACAAATATCTTAAATTGGAAGGATTTAGACTTCTTAATTTTGACTTATGTAAATTAAATACACTATTGATTAGAAATTTTTCAATGTGCTTGGTCACGATAGTAAAAGAGAGAGAATATTTTTTGTAAGATTTACCGAAACTCCAATTGCTAAAAATTACACATGATAGAATGTATTATGTCAATTCTTCAACATAATACAAAATATTTAAAATGTCTTGAAATTATTAAAAAAATTTATTCCATCCTAGATTAAGAATTCATGAGAGTCAATTTCAATATTAACGCTGATCTTAAAATAATACGATTTTGTTCATAATTTTACAAACAAATGGATAATAAAATTATTGAAGATGGACTGGACTGACTTTTTTTATTATTCCTTTTGTGCTTACATAGACTTTTTGCTTACTTTCTTTTGCTTTTTTAATTGATTTTGCCTCTTTTTCCATTTGTGATCTCATCACAAAGATTAACATCTACTAATTTTAATTCGGTTTTTCCAAAAACCCTTTAATATAATGCTATATATATTTATGGTTGGAGGCATCCCTTATAAGTTTTTTTTT